>CAJUYI010001078.1:13411-70285 GCA_910591695.1 Galerucella pusilla | reverse complement strand
GAAATAAGTCATCACGAATAGTTCCACTTACACTTTCAGTTTTTTTTTGTGTCTCATTTAACTGAACTATTCGTTGAGAATATAGCAACTAAAATTTTTCATTTTTTCGGTAGACATTTTTTTGGTTTCGTCAAGATTTCGTTTGTATTTTTCCATAAAATTACTAAATTTTTTTTATAAACGTTTTGGGATCATATTAATCGTTTCATTGGCCCGAGAAGAAGCTTTATGACGTTGACGGAATGATCAAAAAGCGTCCCTAAAAGTTTCAATTAGATCTCTTCAGCGACAAAAAATAAAAATTTAAGGGCCGTCTCATCCCAACCCTTGCTAATTAGGCGTCTTCAAATACACAAATTTCAGACCGAAAGTTTCTTTCGTTTTGCTGAACTGTTAAAATTACTTCTGCAGTACGTCGCCGCCATCTTAATTGAAAACTGTAATGAACAAAATGAATGTCCCTTGAAACTGTAAAACGAATAACTTTTATAGAGAATCGGGAAACTCGTTATTATAACCAGTAGCGGTCTTTTGAATATAATTTGAATGTAATACTAATTTTTCTCATTAACTATATTTGTGTCTATAAAATATTTTATAATTGACATTATAAGTAAACGTTCTATTGATACTACTTATAACCAATACCTTTACGTATTTCATTGCATCTTAAAAATAATTCATGCCTGGTTTGTCGTTTGTTTACATTTTCATACATTGAGAGTTCCCCTAACCAACTTTATTGCGTTATTTCTATTTGTTTATTTTGTGTTATAATTTTTTTTGTTCTTCCTGTTTTTTAAGTAAAATGTGTTGGCAAGTTTGGATTTTTGAGCGTTAATTGATAAATAAAATGATAATGGATGGATCAAGCCTAGGTTTTATGTAGTTTTTATAATGAGTAGAACTTGTGCAACATATTTCTACTCTCTACTTATAAAATAAATAAACAAGTGAATTGCCTAACCTACTTTTCCGGTATGGTACGTAAAAACACGTACAAACACTAATAATACTAACGACACTGAATACGATGATAATGGTTTGGTTAAACGTATCTTGATACGTCCGAGGAGTACTTACTGCGCAGGCGCTCTCGTCAAATGATGCGTTCACGTTTACTTAAGGTTTGTTCGAACAAACTTAAGAATCAGGTCGGAATTTTACTGAGTTTGCGAAGATTGAAATTATCGTCGTTAATTTCAATCTACGCAAACTCAGTAATTTACCGAATTGATTCACAAGCTTGTTCGAACTAACCCTTACTAAGGAGTTTACTATAGATCTAAAAAAGATGGCAGTGGAATAGGCAGATTAGCCACCTCATCAAATATTATCAAGGAAATCACAAACTAACGCGGATGCGGTCATATTTTGTACCGCAGCGGCACTAGAAGCGATCAAAATCTTCTCGGTAGCGGTAGCGGTTGTGAAACGGTACCAAGGTTGTGCGTCGGTCGTGATTGACGGTCCCAAGAGCTCTATATACCTATACTTTGGCAAGATGGCAAGTTTATCTGGAACCGTGAAAGGAATGCAGTCGAAAACGTTCGACATTGCCACGTTTATCTATGAAAAAGTTGAGGTACTGATTATGTAGTAATAATAATTATAAATGGTTCTTTTTATTATTAGCAATATTAAAAATATGATTGAACGTTAATTTTATAATGTGCTTGTTTCCTTGGATTTATTCTATTAACATTATTTTCGAATTCATGAATATTAAAAAAGAACACTTTTCCAAATTTGTTATGGGCTTCTTAAAGCTCTGGCAACGTTGTACGAAAACCATAATGACCACACCCTCCGATTACATAAGTGGTGATTTTTATCGACCAGCTGACTTCTTATTGGCAAGCGTGTGCGTATGTTCTTCCCTCTCACTTCGTCAATTGACTGATTGACAGTGGCGTTGGTATTGTCAGTTACCTTTGTAATTTCAGTTTTACTTGGTAAAATAGGTACCGTACGCCATTTGTACGTTTGACAGATATACGCCATGTTTTTCCTCGCCTCTTACCGATGCCGCGTAGCTCCAGTTAAACTTGCCAAACTATAATTGCAATTGAGAAAAGCTTCTCTTTATTGCAGGAAAAATCATAGAATATGGGCACATGACACGTGAGAAGCAAGGATGCGAAAGTTCATGTTCCTTTACACATTCAATTGATTTTTTAGTGAAATTTTCTATATTATTCACCACTCACTGCGCTAACAATGATTATTGCTATGACTAGTTGTCATAGCCTACCACCACCGCTCAGTTATCGCTAACTGAATAACAAATGCAGCTTAGACCGTCTCTTTATGTACACCCGTATGTATATCCCTGGGTTGTTTTGATTGTAATCGTGCCATTGCGCTGGTGTGTGAGCTCCTTCAATCATTGCCTCCATCGTTCAATATTTCAAGATCACCTTTTGTGAACATCAATTTACTACGCTGATTTAACCTATCATGGACAGTTCTTGCCAGTGTACATTGCTACTCACCGCACTGAAAGCTACGTTCACATTACTTACTGTAATGCACCAAGAATTCTGCTTTTAAAGAAACCATCAGAATATGAAATTTAGATTAAATTCGAATAATTGATAATCATTGTAACATAAATAATAATATATTCTATATTACGAACGTTGACCTGTTTAATTACGTTGAACTAGCTCTTTGGACTATAAAAAGCAATTGTAAGTATGTAAGTACTTAAAGTGTTTCTGACAGTTATGCACCACATTTACATTTATTTTTACATACATATACATACCAAAACCAGTAATGGCCCAACATTGTTCTTCTCCATCTACATATCAACATTTTCGTATTATTCATACGAGTGCCCTGGGGATCTGTTTTCTCTTTGATGTTCTTTCTTTACTTTGTACATTTAAATTTCAAATTGTTGGTTTTCAGATCGTCTTTTCACATTTAAAGATTGTAAGTAATAAAAATAATACCGTCTAAGAAATATCGTTGTTTCATTCGAATTTGGCAGTAATGTGGAACGACCATTCAAAATTTGTTTTTTTCTTCTTGGACTTTTAGTGGTGTTAATTTATGAGAAAACAATTGACGGATATTTGAACAATATGTCGTTTCGACAAAGTTGATCTGACCTCGATTAATTACTGGAAAACAATGTTACCAACACACAAAATAACAACTTCCATCTGCACATTTCCAAAAGTAGTTGTAAACTAACTTCCAAATTACCGCATAAACTGCTCGGTGAACGTGTAGTTTTCAGTATATACTCTAAAATTTGGTATGTAGCAGTTTTGTGTTACCAAATTTATCATTATTATCTACAAATATCCTTTCAGAATATTAAATATCATAATTTTATTCTCAAAGCTATAGCTGCAGATCATTACATGGAACAACTGTCTCGAAATTGATTAACCTAGATTTCATTTTTTTTTTACTCACATCACACCTTCTTATTTTTTCTCATGTACTTCCCATTTCTGTACCCAATGATAAAAGTGTATCAAGTCTATTTTTGCTTAACTTAGGTAAATCCTAAGTCCTTTTTCAAAAGCGATATCGCACTTAGATCGCTTTTAGACGAGACACACTTTGTGGCCGGCCACTAGTGTTTGAAAAAAATCGCGCGGCCGAAAACACATAAGACGCATTCACACGAGACACAGATAAGGAATACCGTGTCCGGCCACTGAATCGAAGTGTCTCTGCCAGACACTGTGTCTGTGTACGGGCCACTCATTATATATGAACTTCAATTAGTACGTTCAAACAGGACACGTATTTCCAAGTGTTTACTTCAATGGTTGGATGACCAATGAATATTTAAAAATATATTTGTGTTGAATTGAATCAGATACACGTGTACGACTAGTGTCTCGTTTGAAAGGTCCTTTTTTACGGGACACTTTTTGTGTCTCTAATCTTGATTCTAGTGGCCGACCACAAAGTGTCTCGTCTGAAAGCGCTCTAAGTCGTAAGTAAATTCAAAACAATAATAATAATAAACATCATGGACTTGAATAAAACCATATTCTTAACCTATTACAGGATTCTGTTTTATCATCTAGTAAATCAAGCCCAGTACATTACCCAACGTGTGATCTTAAGTCCGCTTTAGTCCTCATTCATTTTTTTCCCCAGAAATTTCCAACTTTATTCACGGGGTAAAGGGAAGTCAACTACTCAAAGTAAAAAAAATCTAATGAAATAAGCTAAAACTGACAAAGATAGTAGACTATTCTTAACTACAGTGTTGAAGTTTAAGCAGTGTTCAAAAAATTGCTCGTTGAATGAACATAATTAATTGAGAATCTGATGACAGTGAGTGCAAGACTCAGAATCAGATATTCCAGGAAGAGCCGATAACTTAAAGTTCGCGCAATATGTATTACGGCAAGTATACCCAAACAAGCATAGATCGAGCGATTAAGGTTATCCTTTTCATTCCGAATGCTTTCTCTTTCTACGGCACGCGCATGCAGTTAGAATCTCACACTTTTAGGTGAATTGTTTATGTTTAACTTGCTCCATTCTACCATTGCTGCATTCCACACATATATGTTTTGTTGTATTTTTTTCTATATTTTTTCTATTAATATAACATCGACTGCGATCGCTTCTTCACTGTTGCCCACCCTGCACAATTGCAAAAATGCATTTCTTAATGATTGTATCTCAATTATGAAATCAAACAATTTTATTTTGTTAAATCTACATTATATTTAAACTTAAAGTGACGCGTTTTGCTAACACAGTAGCTTTTTCAAACGAACGGAGGTATAATGAGAAACTTTCAATTATTTATACAGTGCCTTAATACTAAATTATACGGATATTTAACAATAAAATTATAATCTATTCACAAGGAAATGAAATGATTTTGTCTAACAAATATTCAGATAATCTTCTTAACGACCAACTTGATATTAACAATTCTCCATTATTAAACCTTTTTACCTAGAAAGATACCTGTAGGATGGTTGTGAATGCGTTTCCAGGTAAACTTGTTAAATACTTTAGTTAATCCCATATTTAGACAAATTCAATTCATTTCCTTGTAAATAGTTTATAATTTTATTGTTAAATATCCGTATAATTTAGTATCAAGGCACTGTATAAATTGAAAGTTTCTCATTATACCTCCATTCTTTTGAAAAAGCTACTGTGTTAGCGAAACGCGTCACTTTAAGTTTAAATATAATGTAGATTTAACAAAATAAAATTGTTTGATTTCATAATTTACTATGGATCTACATGAAGTAAAAGCCTCATCTATTCGATTTTATCTCATTTAAAGTACCACAATTGATACATTTCTCTTCTAAACCTCCAAACTTCTATCTTAATTATATAACGACTGGACTAAACTTTGGATTCTTCTTTCCATTTTGCTGAACACCAAGACTGATAGAGGTTGTGACCTAGTTTTAATATTTTCGCCTGGTATATTTAATTTTTGAGACCGTTCCAACTATAATCATTGTAACTTCCCTCAAGTGCACAGTTTCAAAAGGAGTTGTAAACAAGGATCTAAATTACCAAAACCCAATCGCCGGCTTCAGTTCACAAATTAATTTTCTCGTTCCGTTAGGTCGATTTATTTGGATCTAATGTTTCATGAAGTGTTTTTCAGGCCAGACATACTGCATCTTAGGCAGTTACTTTGTGAAAAAAAGTTGGTTGAGGGTTTCAATATGTTTTCTTGAAACGTATAATAATTACTATATGCTATAAGAAATATTTGAGCGTGTTCGATGATCGATGGGACGATATTTTTTATTCCGTTCAACATTTAGTACGAATTGTCATACACAAAATGGGGGAATTGGAAGAAGCAAGAGCTGATTTACAAAGACCCATTATATATCGGAAATTCAAAGTAGGTAGCATTTATTGTGTATCTACATTTTTTTGCAACGATGGGTGTTAGTGTTACATCATCCAACTTTCAACACAGCAGATAAAACGACTGTTTTAGATATTTTTCCTTTTCGTAACTTGAATTAAATTGAATTAGAATCACTCGCACTTTCAAACTGTAAAGACCTACAATAAAAGTTTTCTGAATTATTCCGAGTTCCTTATTTTTTTCCTATACGAACATCGAACATCAACTTCACTGTCGCAGCAAGTATGATTTTCCCAAGCAAACAAAAGTCTTTTTTCAAGACCCACCAGAAAATATACACTTTCTGGACAGTTTTTCGTCCAGAAAATAACCTTTTGCCGATCTAGACCGGAAAATGGACGCCAGGGACCGGAAAAAGCTTTTTTCTACACCCACATGTGTATTATCCATTTCCTGCACAGTTTAGAGAATGGAAATGTAGGCCATATCGGTTAACTGAACGTATATGATTTCATATACATCCTAGAACGTATATGAAAACCACCAATCAGCATTCGCGTTTAGTACTCGTCACTCATCTTTTTTTCAATTTAAAGAAACGTCAAAATAACTTGTCAAAAAAAGTCTCTCCCAGAAGCACTGGATCAAGAATATTTATTTATAAAAATAAACTTGAATAAAATAAACCTTATAAATTAATAACAAATACTAAAAACAGAATAAAATGGGTATTTAAGGGACTACCAATGGACGTCAGTTCTTATGAAAGTATGTGATACTTCTGTGGTTTACTTAGTTAAATCTCGGTAGCCGAGTGGTTAACATACCACTCTCACGCGGTAGACCCGGTTTCGATTCCGCGTGAAGAAGTTTTTTTTCAAATGTTAATTTTATTTTTAAATAATTATTCTGCTCAATATTATTAACTACAATAGGCAGACACTTGAAATATTTAGCGGAATATTCATTATTATAAATAAAGGTACGGTACCCTACTTGCGGGAGTCCGACTGGCAACATCTATTTATAACAGCATCGTATATTTAAAAAAGGAAACCGTAATGTTATACAAATTGTACATTTAAGAACTGTACGTTTATCACAAAAAATTAGTGAAGACATAAAATTGAATTGGTACGATTATGAATAAAATTGTTGAACATTTTTAATTTAAAGTTATATTTATTTTACAGTTTAAATCTAGTTTTTTTCTTGAATGGGTCGTAGAAAAAATATACTGTTCGAATCGTGTGGATTGTCCATATCGCACTCGAAGGCAAACTTCGTCCTCGTGCGATATGGCCATCATATCCACACTAGTTGCACAAACTACTATTGCCGGTCCCTGACGTCCATTTTGTTTTTATTTTTCCAATCGCTCTTTTATAACACAATCTACCTTGATTTCGTTACTATGGTATCAACGTTTCGATATATTGTCGAGTTATGACAGTTCGTTGATTTTTAATTTGTCGTTTATGTCAAACTTATTATTTTATCTGGTTTTAGTTTTTTTTATCACTTTGTTTTAAAAAGTAAAATAAAGAATTTAATGTATATCGAAGTGTCCGTCTTAAAAAAAAATTTGTACGCCACGCACCCGAAAATAAGTGTTTTTCAGGTCTCACCAAGCTTCCAGGCTTGTCTCGATCTGAAAAGTACTACTTTCCGGTCTTGTAACGTAAATTACTGAACAGTTCACGTTGTAAGTGCAAAGTCATGAAAACAACGCAGAGTTATTAGTCTAAAGCCTAGAAGACAACACAAAAGAATTCTTAGAAGATTCCAGTGGAAAGTCGCTTGTTTCCATTTCACTTGGCTCCACGCAGACCCTCGACGTCCAGCCCTCTTCAGTGTAAAGCTACTAGAATTTGAGTGGGTGCAGCATCTCCAAATAGTAAAAGCACCTGGCTACCTGTGAGTAGTCCAAGCGAAGATCGACCGGAAAAAGCTATCACAGCTTCATTATTGCAGCTCACACCATTTTCGGGAGAAAGCCCCCTGAAAGTGCAGTGTTCTCACAAACCAAGTACACTATAGGGTAAGTGATATTTGGATATATTCATTATAAATGAATTTTAATAAAAAATCTTAGTGTATGTAATACATACAGTGTGGAAACCACTTATGGTATAAAATTCTTTTTGTCATTATTTTAGAAAATTGAAAAAAAATAAGCAATAGATCCTAGCTTACCGAATGAAAAGGTTTGGTTCCAGCAAGACGAGGCAACACCCCATTATGCTTTAATGATAAGAACTTATTTAGATGAAATCTTCCCCAATAAATGGATTGGACGAAGAGGTACTATTGAGTGGCCAGCTAGATCGCCAGACCTTACGCCGTTAGATTTTTTTCTGTGGGGTTATCTCAAGAACAAAGTATATGCAACACAACCAACTAGCATTGTAGACCTCAAAGACAGGATAACTACAGAAATACGGAATATTTCACCTCAAACTTTAAACAAAGTTAAGGAGGAGTTCTATAGGAGACTGTGCTATTAATTGCCAACAACCTGGTGGAGAACATTTTGAGCATTTATTTTAATGCATTAAAATCAAATACATCAGGTATTTTATGTATGTGTTTAATAACTGTAAAAATAAAAATTTCACTGTGTATAATTCATAATTGACCATACATTATTTAGTTTGTTGAAATCGGTTCATTAAGAGGATTTCAAAAATATGCAAATATACAGGGTGCTTCATTAAAAAAAACAACACCGACTATGGCATACTTGCGTGAATTACCCTGTACATTTACATTTATGTTTACATAACGCACAACTCAATTCAAAAGTTGACGTGTCTCGGCATTTTTTATAATTTTTTAAAATAATGACATATCTACCTAAATAATTTTATTCCATAAGTGGTTTCCACACTGTATAATAATACATAATAATATTCACCTTTGAATGATTTCATTTGTCAGTGAATTTTCATATACTAATTTAACATAATCTATCAATTAGCTAAGTTCTGATCACAAAATATAGTGAATTTACTTGAAGGAGGATGACTCATGTGGTTATTAAGGCATACAAGTATTTTCACTTTTTCGTATCACGCAAATCAAAATTCAAATCCCATGAGATATTTCCCTGGAGAGTCGGGATGATTTTTGTACTTTCGCTGTAATGTCTAGCAAGCCCCTTCTCGCCAACACATATTATTTTCTTCGAGGAAGCGGAGGGTGAAAGGGATATAAGTTGCTCTAATGGAAGTTATCTTATTTGTTTTTTTTTATATACCTTCCAAGACGATTTTTTTCCTAGAACGAAGTGTAATGAAGGAAAAATGGCCAAGTTAGGATTATTGGAATGTGAGCAGTTACAGATCGTTTAAGACAACCACAAGGTAGACGTTAAATTAACAATAATCCGCTGAGTATTTTTTTAAATTTCGGTCCATAAGTGATATTATCCTATCGAATTGCAAACTGGTTGGTACTATCTTGCAGATATACCAACCCCATTTACCTTTGAAGTGTGATTCAATGCTCTTCGTAGCATATACTACTTCTATTACTACTACTGAAGCTACTGGCGGGCCCATTGTGCCATTCCTGCTACCTAGACATCCATGAAGCCGAGCCCCTCAATAAAGGCCACTACCTTTTTCAATGGATGACGTTTCGTCAGTCATGCCGCAACCCCTACATAGGGAACTTTCCTCTACTTCTAAGTTGGGGAGGTGTTTCCTCATACAGCAGTGCCCTGTTAGGAGTCCTGCTATCTTCCTTAGCCTACTCCTTGGTAGTTCAGTAGCTGCTCTGGCGTGTCCATCAGTCCATCCCTTCAGTGGGAGTTTAGATTGTCTAGGACCCTTCAGTGCATTCCAATGAGCGAGGTGCTGATTCCTCAGCCACTTCTTCGTCTCCTTGCGTATTTTTTGTTTTGTTAGGCCCAGGGTCGAGCCCGGGCCACAGAAAGGAGCTGCCGCCCCTTCCGCAGCAAGTGCATCCGCCATCTCGTTGCCTTCAAAACCAGAGTGGGCTGGAATCCATTCTAGCCGCACCACGTTCCGCCTTGCAAGATTAGCAAGTCGTTCTCGACATTATTCGTTAGCAAGTCCTGAGTGGCTGGTATAACCACTCAGGGCTACAATTGCTGCCTGACTGTCGGAGTATATGGTTATGCGTCGATCTACATAACCTCTGTCTAGCTTTATCTGCGCACATTACAAGATGGCATAAATCTTGGCCTGATATGCAGATACACCATCACCCAATGGTCGTAGTTTATAGTCAAGGAAGTAATTGTTGCTTCTTAGTGAACGGTTTTTGTTCTTTGATTTCCAAAAACTCAGTAAGGCATTATAATAGTATCAAACTATTACCTTTGACATTTTTTATTTGTTTACTCCCTTCTCCCTTTTTCGATTATTTATCTAACTTCATAAAACCGATTTTTATCTAATTCTGGGAAACGATCAGGAAATCTGGAATATAAAGCTTGAAGGAGCGCGATTGACATAAAATTCGATCAACTTGTTGGGGACGCCACTGCTTATGACTAGTGGCATCCAAACGCAGTATCACGCACACACGATAAATAATCTGCAGTTTCCTTTACGGGTACACAGGGATTTCAGAAGGGCAGTCATATATTGAATATTATGTCGAGGGAATGTCATATTTTTAGCTTCTTGTGTGTCAGGGAAGGAAATGAGAAATCCGCCATTTGTACCTGCCTACGGCTGTACCAATGACGAACAGAGAAGTGCATTGATATACAGGGTAATTCCAAGATTATGCAATTCTACTTTTTTATTATTTGACTTTTATTATCATGTTGTAATCATAGTAAATTGCAATTAAAAATCGATCAGTTTCGAAAACTTATAGGCTAGTGGTCTGTGGTAGCCATTTACAGTATTGAATGTACTACTTGAACGTAATCAATTCAGAATCAATTCAGGAAATATGGAAATTATAGCTACAGGGTATCCAGATCGATCGCGGCGCCATCTCAAACTTCAAATATCCTTGTGAAACACTATTAAAGTTACATCTCATTTTTTTGGTTTATGTGGAAAAATCTGTTTCTGTCAATTAATTTTAACCGAAAAATATCTTGTATTATCCTGTAACATTCAGGTTAACGTACGTGGTTCGTATATATGTATCAAGATGGTATAGTGTGGCTATAAATTTTATTGGTGACAGAAAGGAATATTGGATGCTGCGATTGAATTCTGGAAGCAGGCAATACCGTGGAAAAGGCAATGTGAGGATTATTTCGAGTATGTGACTATGCCAAGAATGTGTTCAAAAGCATGTATATAGAATAAGAAATGTAAGTCTTACTCACTTCTACAAGACACATTAGAAAATAAAAAAAAATTAATGGAATATAGAAGATCAATGTATCAGGATTCAACTTACATGGTGAATGGATACTATTTACGGGTATTAAACATTTTGTAGTGTTTTTTTAGGATTGTTTAAGAACAATTGATAGCGAATTTTTTATTAAATTTTGAGTAGTAATAAGAATTTTAAAGACATGCGAAATTCCTGGAAATCATGCAAAAATGTTTTTTGATCTAGAAAGTGGTATATCCCTCTGGTACAATAAAAAACATGAAAGATGATCTCTTTGTGGCAACAATCTTGACCAATTTATATGCACAAAATATGACCGAATTTCCCGAATAACAAACTACGAAAATAGGTAGAAGAAGCACTCGTATGTCCGTTTTTCTGACAATACAATGATTACAAATTGCGAAAATACACATAAGAAAAAAAATCTATGAGTATAGTAGGATTTTTTAATTTCAATCACTAAATTTGATAATTTTATAAACAGCCAGAAAATTAAAATCATTCAAAGCATTGTAGTGAGTAATAATATAATAAATAAAAACCATGAGAATCCAGATTTTACCAATAAAGTCTCATTTTTGAACAAAGTAACTTTCTAAATGAATGGGCATGTAAAATCGACAAAGCTTTTTCCACTGATTGTACAAAAATTGACTACAAGAATTTAGAACATAACGACAACAAAAAGTTAATGAATGGGAAAGTATTGTGGAAAATACAATTGTCGGATTGTACATTTCCGAACAAAATATAACTTTTTGTAATTAATTGGTTTTTTCCAGACAATCAGTTTGCAAATACCACAGACAACACAATCTGGTTTCCACAACGCGTTATGGATATGACATTTTGTCCACGATACGAGTGGAGGATTTTTTGGAACTTTAGTTGTTTACGTCAGGTTATGTTTGAGCGACCGGGGGTCGCGACACAAAAGATCTTACCGTTACGTTACGTTATGTTACGTTGCTTCGTTATGTGCCTTGCTTGCGTGTGCTCTCTCCTGAGTCTCTCTCTCGTTTACGAAGCAGCGATTCATATGCTTCGGCCGGGAATCGAACCCGGGTCGCCCGCGTGGAAGGCGAGCATTCTACCACTGAACCACCGATGATATATTCAAATTCTATGCCAAGCTGGTATTCGCAGTGCTGGTGATCTACTTGAATTTGTTCGGATAACTTTTCACTATTATTTCCATTTTTTTTTCGCGATTTGTTTATTTACAGCATCGGTTGTCAGGACGGTAGGTTGTGTTTACTGGTTTCTAAGTTTAACACATCGGTAAGTGATTTACTAAGTGATTTACTTATGCAAAATATATTTTAAACTGATCGAGAAGTATAAATGTCACTTTTGACATTTCGTTTATTTCGAAGAAATTTAAATTATTTTATTCAGAATCTATTTCAATACTATCGCGCAAAAAATGGTATAAGCATCTCGAACGTTGAGGGTAATTTCAACGTTTGCATGTATATTCCTCTCTTAAAATTGGACAAAATGATATGAGGATTAAGGGGTCTAGCACATTTACTTTTCGAAATACAGGGTGTTGAAATTTTGAATGTTTTAATTCGATAACTTCAAAATGGATGGATAAATTGATTTAATATTTGGCAAGTTGTTATTAAATTAATGTAAAAGGGCATATTTTGATAAAAATAGTAGTTTGTGCAACTTGTGTGGATATAATGGCCATATCGCACGAGGACGAAGTTTGAGTACGACGCCGTAGGCGGAGTGCTCAATCGTTCAAGTGCGATATGGACAATCCATACGAGCCGAACAGCATATTTTTTCTACGACCCACTTAAGAAAAAATCTAGAAAATAAAAATTTCTATAAACTGTAATATAACTTCAAATTGGAAATTTAACAATTCAATTTTATGTTTTCACTAATTTTTTTGGTGGTAAACGTACAGTTCTTGAATGTCCAATTTGTATAATGCTACGGTTTCCCTTTTTAAATATACGATGCTATTATAAGTAAATGTTGCCAGTCGGGCTCCCTCATGAAGGGTACCGTACCATTATCTATAATAATGAATATTCTGCTAAATATTTCAAGCGTCTACCTGTTGTTGTTATTAATATCAAGCAGAATAATTATTTAGAAATAAAATTAAAAAAAAAACTTCTTCACGGGGAATCGAACCTGGGTCTACCGCTTACTACTCGACCACCGAGGAATATGCAAATTGTTTATCTATAACGTCAGATACAGTATTACATAATTTTTGCTTAAGAGGAACTAAAGTTCCTCCCGTGTGTCCCGCGACACGTTCTACCTTTTTTTTTAGAACAGTTTGTAGAGAATATTAATAATCAGATGGTATTTTGGGTGTGGCCACACGCTTTCCTTATTTGTTTTTTTAAAATGCTTACTCTCATTTTTTTAACATCAATCATTTTTCTAGAGGAAATAACTTCTAAACAAGAGGTTCGATTCGAATAATTTAAAGAGAAAATATGTAGGTACCCACATAACAATCATCATTGGGAAATAGGAATAAAGAAGCCACTAGTCTCTGAGACTTTCCTCAGGAACTAAGGAGAAGTAAAGGGGCACAATGAATCTTTTAGGTCTCTGTGAATATCACCCGACAAACACACATAATTACAACAATCTTATTTTCATTGGAACTAAAAATTTTTAATTAACTCCACTCCACAAAAAATATGTGAAAATTAAAAATTAATATTTATCTCGATATTTAAAATATCATCGTCAAAATGACAGAAGCTACATTTGGTGGTATGACAACTTGGGTTTTAATATTTTGTTCAGAATTGGAAACCTCTAGTTTCATTTAAAATAGTAATATGAATAGATTTCACAAAGTAAGGGTGAGTAATTCAACCATCTTAACAATTATTATTAACTATTTTATAAATAGTCATATAGCCTCGCAGACTTTTTTGGATAATGAGCTACAAACAAGTATATTTCTTGCCCCTTCAAATGAAAAAAAGTTCAAAATGTGGATATAATCCAGCTAGAAGGTAAATTGTGGGCTAATTGAGTTGACAGGAATTACTAAAAAGATCCATAAGAATTTCTTAACATGTATCAAAAAAAAAGATTATGGAAAGATAAACTAGGAATTTTTTTGGTATTTTCGTTTTTTATCTTTAGGCCAATGGGGTGTTTTAAAAAAGAAAAATTATATTGTAAAAAGTGGTACATATACCTTTACTGATCCTCAATAAGTTCACGCCCTATTGGACACTTGATAAGAAAACAGGAAGTTTTGAAAATTGGCAAAATTTATTGTTTTAAAAGAACATTCTCATTTTTGGCCCGTTGTATGAATTCCGGTGGAAATTTATTAAGTACTAGTTGTTCAATTTGTTTCACAATTGTTTATAACTAATTACGGTCTAATTACCGCAATACCAAACTTGTATTATCGAGCAATACACAACTTTCTTAACAATTTGCAAAAAGTTGTAGTCGATCGTTACCATTTTCGAATTATTTTTCGATAGCATGAACATTTTTACTTCATTGATTAGATCAATATAGTAAATTATTAAAACATCTACAGGAATTTCAAATGATTTGTATAGTTATCGGTGAAATTTTTAGTCCTAGAATATTTCCTTAATTTATTGTCCGTGGTCAAACTGATCAGGCAATACATCATCTGTTTCAATTTTTAGCACAGCACAGAATCAAATGATCATAGCTTGATAACATTACATTTGACAAAATACTTCATCAATTCGATGGCGCTAGCGCTTATCTTGGACTCAGTCAAAGTAATTGAAAGTTTTGAACTGAGTTGCGACTTTTAACTCAGCACTCAGATGGGATTAACGATTTTTTATACTTATATTTTCACCATTAGCCTTCTACTTTGCAGAAATTTTGATTTTGTGTTAAGTCTCAACCTGTGTGTCTCTTAAAACAAGAAAGATAAGTATTTCAACTATACAGTGGGACTATACAGCCTATTTTACCAATTAACTGAATAAAATAGAGGGTAAGTGATTAGATATGAAACAAAATGGGAAAAATGAAACTACTTTTTTTGTGACTACGGAAATCAGATGCAGCTAATTTCAGTTATTTGATAAAATAATTTATCAAGAATATAATAAGTGAGTTGATATTTCCGATATTCCTTTATTATACCTCACGAGCGCTCATTCATATAATTATATCTGGATACATTTAGAACTATTATAGAATCGATGGGAACGAACAAGACGTTTTCAATCATAGTTGTTATTTAATATTTTCCTTGTTGACATTTTCTGAGAAGCGACATTCAGTTACAATGCATGTCGGTATCATAAAACTTTTACGACACATTCAACATGAAATCATAGAAGTAAGAGAAAACTGCATACAGTTGTTTCGCGTTTGAAATTTTTAATAGTATTGTAGACAGAATGTAAAATGGATATATTCAAAGTTGTGTCATTAGATAATGAACTTTTATGGATATGGCAAACAATACTTTCATTATTATTACAATGCATGAACAGCTCTTTCTGCAGGCGGATTCGATTGCTGATTTGGTGGCGTGACCGAATTGTATGAATATTTCATTTTATTTACACTGGAAAATTGATACAAATTCATACAATTTTTGCGGAGAGAATTGACATTTTTCAAATCAATTTACGTACTTGTTTAATTTTACGAATATCGTTGAGTTAAATTAAATAATATATTTATATTAGATATTAATATAAGGAACATGATTGTTTATGATCTCAATTTCATACGAAATAGATTTCTTATAGAATTTCATTGAGTTACGTAAAATAAAAATAGAAGTGTTTGTTAGTGTTCTCATCACATTGTCAAAGTAACATTTATTAGAAAGTTTAATATGCATTGTAAAATGAATTATTGAAACTTAAGCTAATACTACATCTGGATTGATGCCAATTAAACTTGGTGTCACATGAAAAATGGTGGAAATTCTACTCTATTCTAAAGGTAGAAGGCGAATCCTTGGTAACTCCTGGTAATGTCGAAGGAGTAAATATGGTACAATTGGCGCTATCCTATGTATCAACGAGACCGAGCTATGCCAAACAAATGTACGAAACAGACTTTTAGAAACATGAGCAAGAAAATTGCTTCTTCTTCAAAGTTATCTTATTCTGCTAAATACACGGATAATTGTTTTTGAAGATCTTTGGCGTCATTGTTGGCTGATTTCGAAGTAGATCTTTACACTGTTAACCGCGATGGTGGCGGGAAAAGTGACACAGTTGCAGAAAATAAAAAAAGAGTTTCTGTATCCATTCTTGGAGAAAAATCATTGTCCACTTTGCACAAGCCTTCAAGTATCGATACTATCGTGGAAGTAAACAGTGGATAATTTTTGTGGTTATTCTAATGAATATTTCATGTATTCCAAAGATTTATAAATAACAATTTTTCATGTTTGAATAAGTGTAATCAGCAAAACTGTTAAAGCTGAAAAATGTTAATTAATCTTGATGCTAAGGCTTCTTAATTACGTTTCTTGACAGAATAAACTGTTTAATAAAACAACCCTTCTCATTTTATGCCCTTGTATAAACTTCATCGTTCTTAATTTTCGAATTTGTCAAGATAGGGTTAATAAAGTGACAGCAGATCTTTTAGTAGAAATTTAAAAAAATATAAAAGTGCCCTTCTCTCCAAAGACCCCTTCATTAATCTAGACATTCAAATTAGTTCGGCTAGGGACGAAGGCGTTAATATTTTTGAAGACCGTGGTCATTGTTTTCTTCTCATTCGTAAAAAGGATTGCTAGGGAAAACAGTTGAAACAGACAGTTATTTTTGTTATCAAAGCTATATTAGAATCGCAATCGAGTTATTTCAGGTGTGGGTTTTTATTATTTTTTACGAAGTACAAAAACACAATAAGTTTCACACTAAATGGTATTAGCTTATCAACCGCAATAAACTACCTGGTTCAATCCCATTGTGTAGAAAATCATCTAGTAAAAGATGCAAATATACTACAGGGTCGAACTTAAGGAATCTGGGATATATTTTGTATAATATAGGAGATAAACAACTAATTTATTTAAATGTACAATTCTCTTCTATATTTAGTTCAGTGTTGCTATCGCTATCCTCATCAAAATTTATTATAATTGATTCTACAGAAAGGTATCTACAATTTTTTAACATTTATTACTTATATGACTTTTCAAACTCTCGGTGGAAATGTCTTTTAGACAGTTCCTAATTTATTCTACCACAGTACCACTTAAAGACGGCTAAGTATATTTCCTGCGCACGCGTGATTTAATTTGGTACCACATACTTTCTATGGATTTGGACACGCAGTAGTAGGTAGGAAGTCGTAACACTTTATTTCCAAATTCTTCTTCACTTGTATCACAAACATACGTTTTCTTTAAAGAAAATGACTCCAGGACTTGTGAAAGACTTTCTTTGCAGCCATGGAGTTTTGAGTCTCCAATTTTCTATTATTTGACCTGGGAATTTTTTGCAATTGTCGACTATGATATCTCGCGCTATCCATTACTATAACGCGGAATGTTGGGTAACAGTAATTAGACCATCCTTTATACGGGGTGTCAAACCACGTCTCGACAAGGTGCATTATTGGGTGATTTTTATTCTTCATCGGGTTTTATTTTTGTATAAATATTATACCTAGACATTATTATAATTATATTATATATTATTATATATTATATTATATAAGGAATGTAAAATATTAATTCATATTGAAACAATTATTGAATAAAATACAGCCTTCCAAAGTTTGTGGTGACCAAAAACAAAAAAACGAACACCTTATAAAGTCTTCGCACATTAATGCAGGATTAAGGTTGTTATTGTTATATTCCAATAATACTGGTCTCAGTCCTCAGGTAAAATTCTTAAATTCATAACAATCTCAACATCGCATTTAATAAACCCATAGATTATGTTTGCCTGTGATATCTACCATCAAGTTTTGTTTTGATACTTCGCTTCTTTGGCGATTCTAGTATAGTATTTTGAATTTTGTAATGTAGCAAAAAATATCAAAATGAAAAGAGATAATTTTTGAAATAGGTACGTCCTTGGAAATTTTTCAAGGAAAAATTAGGTTCGCAGTGTTTGCATTTATAATTGCATTTATAGAAGGTAGCTTATGGTTCATTTCAACATAGAGTACTGGAATACAATAATACCCGAACTAACAGGTGTTTATCGGATATTACAGAGTTGTACTTTGTTATTTTATACCTTCCTGTCTTCCACTCACATATGTAGAATTTCTATAGGAGCAGCAGTGGGCACTATAAATTAAATTGTGTATGTCCAAGAGAGAACAGCATACTCCCCCTTCACCAAACGCTCACTTCTTTAGACATTGTCTCTTTGTTATTCTATGCCTTCCTCTATTCCACTCACATATATGTAGAATCTCATATAGGAGCAGCAGTGAGCACTATGAATTAAATTGTGTATGTCCAAGACTCGTTTTTCAACATCTGAGTGTCATCACCTCTTTCGTCTAGAAAAGCTGTTATTTCGGGCAATAATTCTTGAAACCTTTCTGGGAATTTTCCGCGACTCAACCACCTGACGTCCGTGTGAAGAACTGAATCAGTGTGTTCAGCTGACTCACTACCTTCCAACTGCAATTTAAAGAGCCGTCGTTGTAAGCTACGTGCACGGATGGAATTCACAATTTTTATTGCAATGCCCATAATCTCCTCCATCTTTGGAACTTTTGAACACAAAACTTGATGATGTATAATGCAATGGAACGAGAAAAAGGAAGGGAAATCGTCATTAGCACGACAAAATGCCACAAAACCGTTTTTGTTTCCAGTCATTGCTGGCGCTCCATCGGTAGTAATGCACACTAGTTTATATATTGGTAGCTTGTAGTTTGTTACAAAATTTAAGAAAACGTCATATATATCTTCGCCACGGGTCTTTCCTTTCAGAGGAATCATTGTCAAAAACTCTTCCTTAGCCGACATGTCATTGAATACCATTCGAATAAAAATACACAGCGGGGCAGTGTCTGTCATATCGGTGGATTCGTCGAACTGTAAAGAAAAATATGTTGATTCCATGATATCATGTTTTAGTTTATCTGCCATGTCCTGACTCATGACTTCAACAAATGTGATGAGGGGGTTATTCTGGCCTAATTGTGGATCGAATAAATTTTAGTAGTTTATTCATTTCATTTTATTTTAGTGACCTACCTACTAAAACAAAATCTGTAAATAGTTCTATATCGGAAATTTTTTCTCCAGATCGGCTCAAAAAGCACTCGCGATTGACCCTCTGAGCACCCCTGTCCAAGAGAGAACAGCATACTCCCCCTCCACAAAACTCCCACTTCTCTAGACATCGTTTCTTCGTTATTCTATACCTTCCACTCTTCCTCTCACAGAATAGCTATACGAAACAAAATTATTTGCAGAATCTGTATAGTGTATAACATAAATAGCACTTTATTGGAAGAAATATTAACCATAAATAATGGATGTTTCAAGGAGCGAATCATTTGTTTATTTTCAGGTATATAAAGCAATGTACAGCTCCAGGCATTTCATTATTTACCAGAAAACCATTTACCAATCAATCTGTTTTCGTCGTTTTGCATAAAAAAAGTACATGCCTGTTGTTCGTTCCGTTTATTTTCATTCACTCAAACCGTTAAACTTTATTAACAATAATAAAATTTTGGCAGTTCAAATGAAGCTTGTGACTATAAACAGTAAAGAAATAACGTCTTGTCTGACATTTTGACTGAATTTATGATTATGTCGCTTTTAGTATCCCTAGCGAGGTTATTTTCCATCCGCGAATGAAAACTTCCGCCTTATATAAAGAATAGTAGGCGTTCTGTCCAAGCAAAAATATTTCTTGCTAATAAAATTTTACAATTAGATGGGTCTACAAAAACATAACCATGAAGCACTTTAGTTGAACATTTTCCCATTAATATCTATGATGAACATAGGATAAACCGTGTATATACTATAATTCATGATAAAATTAGCCAAAAGAAATTACGAATTGATCGTTGATTATACTCTTGACGACTTGGTTTAATCACTTTGGTTTTTGGGTAGGTCCAACAATGTATGTTGCGATAGTAACCACCTATTGCTAAAATGCTCGAAAATTCAGAAAACGTCCCGAAGCCGCAATGTATCGCTTCGGACTAGTTTCAAGTTTATAAATAAACAAACTTCAACGCCTTTGAACAAGTTGAAAGCACAGAAATGCGCTGGAAGCATGAATTTCTTGAGGAGACTTCGAACGAGCAATTGATTTTCTGGGCTTTCAATGTGAAGCTAGCTAATGGCACCGATTATAAGGAGAGAGTTGTAGAAACGATTTGAAAGATTTTCGCGAAGCTTCTGCGGAACAAATATTTTTAAGATTTCAATCGAAAAATAGACCAATTTAAATACATTGAGAATGCCAGAATCGCAAGCACGGCCAAAAAACAGAGCTACAAGCGCTTCCAGAGGAAAAAAACTCCAATTCTGCTCTTGGTTCCGCTGCTCTGACAACTGAAGTGATTAGCAAGATTATTGAAAATCATGATGACAACTCACCGTTTGAATTACAAAAAAAGCTGTACCTCTTATCTGCCAACGAGCTCGCGTGGCGCAGCCTTAAGAGCGATCTCGACATTTATCGTGTATTTACAAGCCGTATTGAATACCACACCATATTGCACAGGTCGGAGGAAACCCTACCGCTGCATCCAGATGGTTAACATAAAAGAAAGAATGTCAAAAAAATTGTCCAGTGACTCTACTACAGAAGATGTTAAAAAAAGAGCAGCGAATGTAAAAACTAATTGATTCTTCTTAACTCTGAAACCGGATAGTTGGAAGAATACAGGAATTTGGTACAAAAAGTTTCCAATAAGTATTAACCAACTCAGTAAATGTACACGTCTAGGCACGCGGAGTATTGGGATTGATATCAAGAAGTTAAAAATAACCAATAATAATTCTAGTCACTCCTCTGCTCTAAGCAATTGAGAAAATCTGGAGCCAGTTTATGAGAAATTATTCAAATTTCTGGTCATCCTTCCACTGAGTCTATCAAGCCATACCTCAATCTAAGCAATGTTCATCATATTTGGGTTTGTTGTAGCTCTGCATCGGTCACATGTCCAGTGGTTAAATTATGTTTTCCGTCGACCGTGTATTAACATTTGCTATTAACTTTCTCAAAATTAGAAAAAATCATACATTAATGACACCCATTAATGCATGATTTACCTACATTAATCAACGATTTTCTGCAGGCAACCCAACGCACATCTTATACATTATATTTAATATTGACAGTTAGGTACCTGTGGTGTAGGCAACCAAACATACATTTTAATTTTTGACGTATGAAACAAATAGATATTTTAAGTTTTCAAATATTGAGAGAGACGAATACAACTTATACAGTCGACGGAAAAGCTTTGTAACTAACACGAGTATTAAAAGGGCAATTAACAATCTCGAAGATTAACGCACTCGCTCTGCTCGTGCGTTAAATTATCTCGATTGTTAATGGCCCTCATTAATACACTTGTTGGTTAAATAACTATTAAGCACTTTTCCGTTGTAACACGAATTGTCGATCAAGGGACACGTAACCGATGGATTTCAGTTGGCATCAATGGGTAGAACAAAAAACTTCAACCTATCGTTTCCGCTTTTAACATTAATATTTAGTACTTCAGTTTCATGCTATGTATTTTAGAGGGTGAAATGTGGGTTATGTAAAATAATTTTTATTTTTTTATAAATGTTAGTAGGTACTCACAAATTAGGGTTTTTCACTGCTGTCTTCCAATCTAAAGGTATGATTGCCTTTTTTAATGGATAGTCTGTGAAATTTCACTGGTGTTGGGTTAGTTTTTATCCAGGTTTTCTTATGATCTATCATTGGAACTAACCTATTTTAAAATAAAAATAATCATCACAAAAAAGTAACACCAAACGCGTTTTATCAAAAACATCTCCCAAATAAACAAAAAAAAACGTTTTTGGATCTTAACTGGATCCCATTCCTAGTAGATTATAATATTGTCAGAATTTCATACAAGAAGTAATTTAATTTAAAATTTCATCAACGATATGATTTTTAGCACTTTTCAACTTAAAATTATTATACAATCGGGTCGATTCTGATTAACATCGCTATAAGTCTTGTTACAGTAACTACATTGTTATATCTTATAATCAATAACAATATGGTAATCTAGGATCGTATTCTGCTTGGACTACAATAGCAAAATTGGTTATCAATTATATTCATAACAATATTGTTATTGCCTTGCGATAAATTACGAATTTGAAAAAACAATGTAATTATTGACGTACTGTGATCAAAAAGAAGAATGTGAGGTTAAATGTGACATTTGAGTAAACCAACCGGTAGGTTATCTGTGTCTATATATTTATAATGGATAACAAAACAAGAAATAAAAAGACAACAAAATAGCGCCATGACAACGGGTAAAATGCACCCTCTGAATATTTCAGAAATCTAAAACAAGAGGGATGAAGCTAACAAATTTATTGTGTAATATTGATAATTGTACACGAAAGGATAAAAAACAATGGAAACGGTAAATATATCTAGGTATATATATTTGAAATTCACTCTGTGAGAAAATAACTTACCTAAATCAATTGTAGTTCTTATATGAATGGAAAAGCAAAACTAAAAAGGAAGCCAGAAGTAATACTGATTCTATAAGGAAACTGGAGACGGAGAATACATTTGTGAAGAACTTAATAACATTGAAAATAGGTTATTTGAAGAAATATGGATGGTTTCATGTGGGAGGGTGCCCAGGAGCGCCTGTTGAAGTAGATCCTGACATAACCAAAAACATTAATAATAATATTGCCACCAAATATAATAATGATTAGTGATGTTATTTTTGAATAAATTGAATTTAGTATTTATAAAATTATCAATTTCTTATTTTTAAACAATTTTTTCTCAAATGATATTCTTCATGTTCTTATTTTTGAATTTTCTTATGATACTTAATTTGTTGAGTTTTTATGTGATTTTCTATTTTTCATTTCAGTTTCAAGTTTAACTATGGTTTTTAAAGGATGCTGTTTTATTTGTTTTTCAATTAAATCTTGTTTTTGTTTGTAGAATTTTATTAAATCAAAATGAAATAGTTAAATTTATTGGTAAAAAATAGGAATTTACACACGAGCAGCATACTACTACTATTAATTTAAAAAATGTTGTCATAATTATTTATTTCAAACTGTTTAACAGTAATTTATTGTGTAAAATTATCTTTTTTGACATATACATATATAAGAAGAAAATTCACATTCTCATTTCCATTTATATTTGCCATTAATTTCTAAATTTCGATTATTCAAAAATTCACATGATAAAATAGGGGAAACGCCATTTTTACCATTTATCCACTTTGTTATGAGATATAACAAGTACAAAAAGTACCTTGCAAAGATAGCAAGATCTATTAGTTAATGACAGATCACATGGCTTGAAATCGACAATTAGAATACGATATTTTGCAAATCTTGCTATGATAGTCATATCTTTTAAATAACCATAATGCTAGTGCAAACAGAATTGACCCGAATGTCGAATTTTTTTATTAGTACCAGAATTTGAAGAAACTGAGCTTTTCTTGTAGCTAGAACTCTACCTAAACGTTAAATTGAAAAATATTCAAGAGGGCTAAATTTCCCAAAATAATTAGAATAAAAATACACCAAAAGGAACATACAGAAGATAACTAAAGTGAATTTACCATTTTTATTCTTGTGAAAAATATGACTATATGAATATAATTTATTTTGAATGTATCAAAAACTCCTTCATTTGTTGGTTATGATAATCTTTTAAAATTGTATTTTCTTTTTATGGAAATGTTAATAAATATTCTATACCACAGTGAAACTGAAATAATTGAATTTGATTATAACTCTTATTTGAATATTGTAATAAATATTTAAATGGAATAATTCAATTTAAAATGAAATACGTGGAATGAAAACAGCATTTTACAATTTATATATCATTGCAATGATACGTGGATATGAATAACTAAATATAAATATCGCCCAAAATGGAAAAAAATTGGGGAAACTATATTTAAAAATATTAATATGAATTTTGTTGATTCACTGGAGATAGGTACACAAAACTATTTCCTATTTTTATTTCACATCAATTTGAATTGAATATTCATGATTCATTTATGGTCACCTACAATAATCTATTTTAGTTGAGGGGGAAACTGGAAATCAAAATTGTTAAAAAAAGTATTCATTAATTTTAAATAAAATTATTGTATTATATTGTTATTCGAACAATTAGAACACTGGCTAATATAATATGGTTGAAATAATACCCTTCTTGGTGTGCTCATCGATTGTTAATGTCCTTCTAACACATTACGTAGGAAGAAATGAAAAAAAGGCAGGTCTGTGATTAATCCTGATAAAAATATCACAATAATGAACCGTTTGAATGTTTTACAAACGTTAAGCCTAATATTTGACTTACAAAAATTTGATTGGTTGATGTTTAGATTACGCGCAAGCTCAACCTATCAATCGAGAGTTCAAAATACTATGAAGGCGTTACTTTGAAGCGGCAATGTGTCTTACGTCTTTTTCTACTGTCACACTCGGCACTTTGTTGTTTACGGTGAATATTAATCCTATTATTTATTTATTTAAATAATAAAGATATATGCATAGATAAAGTATTTTGAAGGTCTGAAGTATTTTCAGTTAGAAAAAGAAGCTGGTAAATATTAATTGCAGAGCCTTTACGAATTTGGCTGAATACGATGCTGATAATTTTATTTATCAAATTTAAGGTTACCTATGTGTCAAATTAGCAAATAAAATAAACGACATGCCGAAAACTCGGATATACGTCACAATCTATGACGCACACCAAGAAGGGTATTATTTCAACCATTGATAGACGGAAAGTGTCATATGTAAAGATTACACTCATATCTATTATGAACATATCCAACCAGAATATCCCGAAATAAAAATAATACATTCTAGGACGATTTAAATATATTTCATTAGTCATCTTCAAGCAGCATGCAAATTTTTAGCAGAAGGAATAAGCATTTTTCAAGCAGGTGCCTTATACAGGGGCAAAATCTTTGCAGATGGTCCCTCAATTACTTTTCAAAATTCCATGTACTAACATAGTATCTTTCCAATCGCGAGCTTCTAGTCTATAATGTTATACTCACTAATGATAGTCTCGTCTCACAAGGAGCCCTACAAATAGTAAAAAGAAGTGGTCCAAGGACGGATCCTTGTGGAATACCTCTAGATATATTTTACTAAATCAGAAGCATTACAGTTAGTTTCAACATATTTCTGATGATTTTGAAGAATTTAATAGCTTGTATCGAGAATCCGATGTAATGTAATAAATACCAAATAATAAATCATGAGAAATAGTATCAAATGCCTGAAAAAAATTAAGAACAACTAAAACAGTACATTTATTTAGTTCAATAGTACATTTATTCAGGTCCATAGTACTTACATTTATTTGGATCCAAATACTATTGATACAACTCAAACTAAGACTTTCGAAAGTTGTACATTATAGAAATTGGAGCTTCATCATTCTGCTACAAGTGTTTACGGGAATGTACAATTTAAATTTAAATGATCCAAACAAAATACATTTTTCTAATATATTTTTTTTTTCTTTTGCAGGTATGAACACCAAATAATTCTAGAATAATTGTAAGTAAAAATAAATCAAAAGTATAATCACAAGACTTTAAAACAGTCTGGAACTGTAAATAATATCGATGGTAATCAAAAAATTTGGTGAATCAGGTATACATTCTAAGATACATTGATCATAATGTCATCGCCAATTACATAAATATTTCGGGTGCAATACATTACCGATAAATCAATAGTTCCAAATATTTTGGTGGATGAATTTCTTTTCCATGCCCCCATGGGCCAACAATTCAAACAAACGAGGAGATTAAATTTGGCTGCAGAAAAAAAAGTTACGATATCACCTTTTCAAGATTCAACTGGAAATATCATAAAAATACGACATTCAACTTTAAAATCAAATGATCAAATCAAGTAAAGCTACAATGCCACACGCCCCGCTTCCTCCCATTTGTATAAATTTAACAATTTCCCAATTTATACTCGTTATGACAGAAAATTTAAAAACAGTCACATAAATTAAAATGGAAAATTACCGATGATCCATTGACACTGATTTTCAACGCATTGTTGCAGTCGAACGATGCACGATACATTAACAATTCGTCAAATCGGAACGGATTGCCACTTTCACAATCACTACAAACTACTACTCTTTTTACAACAATCTGCATATTTATGGATTTTCAATACATGCAGATGTTTAATCGGAATGAGCCGTGAAATTTTTTCATTGTACAACATCTATTTTTTTTATACCGACAAATTGCTTGCTTTGATTATCTTTTGATGTAGGTAGTTTCTATCAAATATTAATTAAGGTTTAAAACACTGGGGAAAATGAAGCTTTACCTAGTTAAAAATGGAACCCTGTCATAAAATAGGAAACTGATCAATTACTAGGTAAAGGGTCTAATAATTAACACTTTGGCTGCCCTCGTGAGGTATCATTTTCATTTGCTATAGACCAAATCCAAATTATCACAAGAGCATAGTTCAGAAAGCTTCATTGAACATGAAAAAAGGATGAACAGCTTAAAAATAGTATATTATACACCAAGATGGTGAAAACTATTATTATTGACCGAACAGCAAAATTATTTCGCGAGGGGATTTGCACCGAGCGGAATAAGTTTATAAATGTCTCCACCACTATGGTATATATACAATTTTTTTCACTACTAGCCTTATTTAAAAGTAAAATTGAAAATAATTCACAAACGCACCACGAGAAGCGTTTACCCCGTCATATGACTGACAAGTACAGTAAGTACACTGTCAATTGTCGATATATTATGAACGTACTCTTTATGTCATCAGTCATCATACAGCTATACCTTATTTTTAAACTAGGAGGAGCATTTTAAGAAACCCCAACCACACCACTAAAAGTTACTAGATTAGTTACTAAAGGGTGTGTTCCGAAAACGTAGTCAACAGTCGTGTTCCAAATATATTAATGTTCCGAAAAGGTAGTCTTCCGACTTTTCGAACTAATTGACAATTATGTGACATATGTATTATATTGCTCGCAGGTATCGTGTCTAATGAGGGATCAATACAAGTCTAGAATTTGAATCATCATTGGTCACAGGCCATGGCGAAAGCTGTGACCAAATGTCACACTATTGTGAACAAAATGGTTATCATAAATAAGGTAAATGGCCCAAATATCGGCCACGTTCCAATTATCGGACAATTTTTTGGTTTTTGATTAATAATAAGTTAAGTGAGACGAAAAATATATTCTTCTGAAAAATTGCACACTTTGGCCACATTGTTGACACAACCTACCCCTTCTACGAACTTCTATAATTCTCAGATAGCTTGAGAATAGTCGAGTGGTAACAACATTAGCCAAATTCATCATTTCGCTAGCGAAGTACGTAAGACAATGCTATTCAGTAATCTTACATTTTTGATGTTTATTGAAAAAATATCTTCATGGGGTTGATTTTTCTAGTATAATATTGTATATTAACTATTCCACAATAGTTTTTTCTGTTAATTTATCGTTGTTTTTTCCTATAAAATGGTGGCCGAAAAGTGGGACATATTAAATTGGGTTTTGTACCAGCTATCGGACACGTGTCCGATAACTACAACAATGTTATGTTTTTTTTTTAAATTGCATTACACATTACTGATGAAAAGTTTCTAAGATATTTCAGAATACAATAGTTCTTGATAAACCAATGGTTTTTCCGACCAGTTATCGGCATAGCATATTTCATTAAATAAAAGAGTTAATTAAATATTATATTTATGTGAGCACATTAATAAACTGCTATAGGTACCGATAGTTCGTACATGAAATGACCGATATTTGGTACATGAACTGACTGATAGTTGAGATAGTTATTAGTAAAGTTTGAATGAAAACAAAAAAAATTAGAAACGGATTTTTATATGTTAAAAATGTTAACTATTATGTAGAGTAAGAGCTTCATGTAAAAAATTATTTTACTGAAGCTTGTTTTCATTTAAGTCTCCCTATTAATTATTTTATTACATGTCCGATAGCTAGGACCATATGTACAAAAAAGCTACTGTATGTTTAGATTATTCTATATTCACATTTGAGCACGAAGTCAACAAAAGTTTTGATATCGAAAAATACTATAATAAAGTACTGTAATGTGAGTGAAACTGGATGTAGAAATATTTACAATAATTAAATTTTACATGGAAATTTATATTATCAACGAGGAAAACAAGCATAAATTTTGTTTATCAAACTGGAAAATAGCACTTAACTCTGTTGGAATATAATACTAGTTGAAAATAAAACAACAAACGTGAAAAAAGTACCTTATGAGGATTGAAGTTATAATATTTTTATATAAACACAAAACTGACAAATATCGTTGTCAGTTGTATCAAAAAAGCTGTGTGAAACGGGCGGCAATTTAACCAATCGTTTGAGTATATTCTAATAGAGCCCAAGGTTTCAACACCTCCTTACCCTTTCTGTTTTTTTTCTCAGTATTCTTTACTGGATGTGAAGATTCACTACTACTGTTCGATGAGATACAAGCAAAAATGGTTTCAAAGTGAAAAATGCTTTTCAGTATAGTTGTGTTTTCTCACTGGTATCTTACAGGTCCTTTCGGCAATAAAAAAAGGTGATGGTAGATGTTGCTTTACTTATATTTTCTACAAAACACTGCTCAATCAAGTAACTTTGTAATTATATAGAGAAACGTAGGTCATGAAACTTTTCAAAAATGATTCAGTGTCGTAACGCGAGTGACTAGTGACAACTGCTCAGCACCCGGATGGAGCCACTGTATTCAGAATGTCATTCTTTTAAGACATCTTATTTTCATCATAGTAATACTGTAACTGATATACAGTGTATTCTGTCGCTCTTTTCCGCTTATCATTCGAAAGTATATTATCATAAATTATTATCTTGGTTCACGTTTTGTTCAGTTTCAGTCTATAATAATTAATTCTCAGCCGAAATCCTAACGGTCAACACAACGTAAACGATTTCTCTTCGATTTCATCAAATGTTTCAATAAGACCAACTAATCACTTAATACCAGTGGATTCGTCCAACATCAAATGGAAATATTCTAAAATCAAGTAGAATCCCTGCAGATCAGGGCGAAAAGGGATGTGGACGTACAGAGCTTTGAGTGAAGGGCGCAAATTCATGTCCAGCTTTACGCGTACCTACCCCTGACGTCTGTGCGTCGATTCTAAATGTCTGGTATATAAAAGAGGGTGAAAATCCAACATGATCTTGAAAAGCTAGTTGTCTATACTTATATGTTATACACTGAAGTCGGATGGGATCTATTGGAGTAGAAACTTAATGTCAAAAATTTGGGAGCGGGTATAAAAAGTATGAAAGTAATGTTAGAAGTTCAAATCAATGTGTGCAATACGAGCCTCTGTTTATAAAGTTTTGGTGACGGTATAAATGAATCTACGTCACGATCAAAAATGCAGGAGCGGATTGTGCCCAGTGGTTAACAATCCGTAATTATGACAGGGACAGCCTGTACATTTACTTAGTACGGAAACTGAATTTTTCAATTGATTTGATACTAAAAACATACTACTGTCTATAAAATGTAGGGTTTTGAAGAAATTGTAATTTTTAGATAGGTTATGAATGTATTTACCGTAAACACACACTAATAAGCGTTGAAAAAAGTTATACGATAGGACCAAAATTTTATGTTTTCTAATTATATGGAATTCACAACTCTGCAAACTGAAATCAGTTTTGAACCAGAATATCCCCAACAAAATTTATAAACAAAAAAATTAGGAAATAATATAATTAATTCTTATGAACTCAACGATATGTTAAGGGTTTTTTCTACTAGCGTGCGGAAAAGTATACTTTTCCGCACTGTTTTCAGTGTGGAAAGAGTCACTTTTCCACACTAGTGCAGGAAATAAATTTGTCAAGTTTTTGGGGAGTATGCTGATATTTGAATATTAAAAATATATATTTGTATGGTTGTAGTTTACCAAATGACTGAAAAATTAAGAAATTTATTGGAATTCCGAAATATTTTTATATAAAAAAAACCTTTTTTTTCATTGATTTTTCAATGGCTCTGGTATAAGTCTTATCAAATGAATGACAAATAATGATAATTATTAATTTGTTGATGTGTGTTTGATAATAAATGTTTCTTTTTGTTTACTTTTGTTTTTTTTCTGCATGCTAGTAGAAAAAATAGTGTACCTAACACGCGCGTGAAGTGACTTTTCCGCACGAGATTGCTAGCTGAACTTCGATACCGAACCAAGGCGTCGTTCGGCCATCTGCAATAGCGTGCGGAATAGTTTCACTTACGCACTAGTTAGGTTAACTAAACTTATCAAAATGGATTGAGAAAATTCGTAATCAATTAATATTAATTCAAATTAGCGTCAAGTATAAAATACATATAGTAATATAAGAAAAATATTGTGGTTTGATATCACAAAAAATAAAAAAAAATAAAAATTTCAATGTTTATTTATAAATTATACGTAACATAAGTTTATATTCTTTAACTTCAGTGCCTATACTTATTCGAACTTCTAATATTATTTTACCTCATCCAGCAGCTCCCGAATTGTAAAACTTAAGTTCCTAAACGCACTAATATTCGATAATTTCCCAATTTCTTTCAATTGCATTGGATATTTTTCTTCTCTCAACGTTTTTTGATTACACTTATAACAGTATTGGACTCCGTAGAAAAGAAAGAAAAAACGATGTTTTTCTAGAATCCCATTACTTATATTGCCTTAATACTTACTGTACAGACCATCCAATTTTCCCCATAGTCAGTTGAATAGGAAGAATTCCCTTTTATAGAATTGGAAGAATTTCACTTGACGGACTCAAAGGACCGGACTCGTTTATATTCTATAAATTGAGGAAAGAAAAATGTTTGTTGAAATTTCAGGATAATCATCAATTGAGAGATAAATTTAGAATAACAGTGTTTTCTATGCTAGAGCTAAGTTATAAGTAGTTTGTTGACTTTCGATTTTTTTATTCAAAAAATAAGTAGAATAACTCTCGGAGATTGTGGAGTCCTTACTTTTTATAGATATATTTTCAACATTCTAGTCCATTCGCAGTGTATCAGCAACTTTAATATGCAACCACAGAAAAGATCAATGCAGTCAAAAATACATGTTTGGTAGCAACGTCAAAACATACTAATTGTCTACAGAGTGGTATGATTAATTCGGTTTTCTGAATCGGTGCCCTTCAGTCTTCGTAAAACACCCTGAAATTTCAGGAAAATCCTCGTCTTGCATGCTATGTCTACAAAAACAAATTCTTCCAATTTAACCCGTATTTATTTCCGACTAAAGGGTCTAGTACTTTCGAAAGGGTCACGATGCCCAGTTTTCTCTCGTGAATTTCGACTTGTTAGGAAAAATCACGAAGGTGCATTGCAAGGGTAATTCTCTACAGTCCGGTGATTCCAATCTGAACAATTCAATTGCAGAAAAGGAACTTTGAAATAGATGAAAACTAGTTAGATTCACAAATAGCAAATAGCCGTCGCTTTCAGATAATATACAGTGCTTCTAAATTCATGGGACAAAATTCAGGTGATGATTCCTCGTATGAAATTAAGATGTATCTTTCACATAACAAAATTTCCTCAGCCCACCCCTTTTCGACATATCACCCTTAAAAGGAGGTGACTAAAATTTACTTTTTATTTTTTTTCTCAAATTTCAGTAGAGCTAGAAACTTGAAATTCTGTAAATTTCGTGCACTAGCAAAGGACTAGCCACGGGTATTTATCAATATTCCTGTTACATTATATGGGGGTGAAATTAGCAACCCTTACTTTATTTTATATGAAAACTTTTTTTCGAGTTGAAGATTTATTTATTTTTGTTTTATTTAAAAAATTATTTTATTCTTAATTTTTTCCCAAAACCAATAGCAGCAGAGAAAAAAGGAAACGCCATAATTTATATTTTTTTAATAAAATGAGTGGAAAACAGTAAAGATTTAATATGTAATACGATTAATGCTGCAAATGCACGAACATTTCAAAATTTCTAGCTTCACTGAAATTTTATCGAAAAAAAATTAAAACTCAATTTTAGTCACCAGCTTTCAAGGGAGATATCTCGGAAAGGGGTGCTCCTAGGAAATTTTGTTGAAGGAAATACCCATCTCAATTTCATACGAGCAACGACTTCCCGAATCTTGTCGCAAGAATTCAGAAACACTCTGTTGAATGTCATTAAATAATTGGTACTGATATTATAACCAAAAGTAACGAACTAAAAATGGAAAAAAAGTTTCCACCTTGGATATTATGTTCAATTTTTATTTAATATAATCAATTGAGCTTTGAGTTAGAGTGATCGATATATCAATATGCTAAAAATTTTTTCCTTTATCATAATCATAGGTACCCTTATATAAATATTTTCAATTTAAATGTTCCCTGATGGAAACATTTTTAGAAATAGATCATATCTGTCAAACCCAACACCCGAACAAATTAGCAAGTATACTTGAAGTGAGAAACTGTTAGGATCGAAGGGATGCGTTATAGTAGAGCTATTATATTGTTATTAATAGAATGACCCTCGAAGGACCAACTCGTTACAGTAATGGCTTCCACATACAAAAAAATTCTAAATTTATGTACCAAGTCTAAACCCCGACATTATACGCTCGCCTACCACATGAACTATGTGGCTATAGCCACTGTTTACCATCCTAGTTTAACTGTCGACTTTCTCTCTCTTACAAGATATGTGTGAACTTGTTTTTGCATACGGTAGTAACTTCAGATCTACCAAAACACAGGAAAAAGTTTAGTGCGATGCAGTAAATTTGTGTGGGATTTGCCATTCATTACAAAGGAATGTTTTGAACTGAATTATAATAGATTGGAAACATAGAACTGGCACTTTTTAAAATTCCAATTAAAAATAAAATATTGCCAGGGTAAGCCATTTATATATCGAAATAACTTAATACGAATAGGTAAAGGTGCATTTTCACGGTGACGCTGGACGTTGAGTTACAGCGTCAAATGAGGTCACGTGGTTTAATTTCGACCGGAGAGTCATCTTAAATTGATGCACAGTCAAATTGACATATTTAACAGTTGAAATACAGAAGTAAAAAGTATATGGATCTCGATTACCTGCCGAGATGAGGTACAAATCTGCATTTATCCCGCACGCGACCACTTCCAACATGTGAACCGATATAAAAAGCAAAACAATGCTTATTTTTGACGCTGCATTAGTTTAACATGGCGCTCCGGTCAAAATTGAACCACGTAACTTCATTTGACGCTCTAAGCCAGCATCCAGCGTCACCATGAAAATGCACCTTAAGGAATTTCCATGTTTTTTCAAATGATAAATTTTCGTAGATGTAAAAGCATATTAGTATAAGAATAAGATAGGAATGCAGCCAAAAACATTCGATACTGCCATGTATAACTGCTGAAGATCTGAGTATGTAGTAGTAATAATTCGAAAATAAAATTTAGAGCGTTTCACGACCAACGTCAGTTGATGAAGATCAATCGTACAGCCCGCTGCTGTTATACCACCTGAGTTGCTTTTGGTACACTGGTACTTTTATGAAATCGGTCATGCTTCCTCACCCTTTACAGACGCCACGACGCTTCTGTTGAGCTCGCTACACTAATATTTAATTTTAAATGTCGCTTTGCAATCAAAAATTCCGCGTGACGGCATAGGCGGAATACCTATTGTCTTGAACAGTCGTTCAAACTTCATATTTTACAATTGAGATGATAATTTTAACAATAACAGTATTGAGATGCCAGCATCTGATATTGGATTAGATGTCAAAATAGAAGTGACAATCTAGATTCGACAGCTGAACGTTACCAAACAGGATAACATAGTCTTCCGTACCTTCACGTCATCATGCGTTTCAAGTAACGTGACTTTGTTTACGTTTTGTTGATTTGTTAAAATATTCATACAGTCATTTTATTGTCTTGGTTGCATTGAACTTATCACTTAGGTATTTTTTCTTTTTATATCAGTATTAGCTTTATACTGGATTACTGTGTATCCTTTATCTGGATGTTCCCAGTTTCTTGTCCTTTGTTTGTTTGATTTTAGTTGAACTAACTAATTTCATCGGTGTAGCGCTTCCAGAATTCTTCGTATTTATTGACTCAATTGTCACAACTGAACTGCAGTTGGAAATTAGAACGAATACAGCAAAATAATTTGTAATTAAATAAACTTCTGTTAAACAATTCTAGCTCTAATAAACTTTCGCACTTTATTTGCTGCTCTTATAATTTAATTTTCAAACTCGACAAAACTATTCAAGTCACATAATCTAAATTCGGTCTGAAGGCAAGAAAGGCAATCCACGTCTCTTAGAAAACTAAATGTCGTCCTGTCTCTTTTTCCAACCAAAGGTCACGTTTCATCAATATAACTAAGTAAACAATGGTAATTAGATCACTGCAGAATGTAATCAAAGTTATCGAGTTGCTTTGGACAGAGTCGTACTCTGTTTTTATTTTCATTAACCTCATTTAAAGATTCTAATTCCTATTGAGTTAAATTATGGATGGTGTTGCAATTTGTTTTGAAATAAATTTCATTTTTTCGTTAATATTATACATAGTTGACCTCAAGTATGTATCTTTGCTTGAACCAACAGTGTAATTATTATTTTCCTTCCTGGTCCGAACAATGCTCAATCCCGTAGATCTTAAAATCGGCATTTCTTTTTTCAACCTTAAAGTTGTGACGCGTACGTATCTTTTGATGTAACAAATCTATTCCCTAGTATACCTCCTGATGAAACTATCACTCTTGTTGATAACTTGCTCACTTACAATAATACTAATCCCATAATTCAGTCTGATATTATAAATTTATTAAGAGTTTGTTTAAATCAAAATTATTTTCATTTCAACGGAAATGTTTATAGCAGTAAAGAGGGTTTGATTATGGGCAACGCTCTCAGTCCCCTATTATCAGAAATTTTCATGGATAATATAGAAAAGATAATTCATAAACACCCCTTAGTAAAAAATTTGTTCACTGGCACCGATATGTAGATGACATTTTAGCTTGCTTCGCTGGTACTTCGAGACAATTAGATAACTTCATTACTCACATTAACTCAATACATAAAAATATCAAATTTACAGTAGAAATTGAACAAAATAAGTCCATAAACTTTCTAGATCTTACAATTTCAAATATAAATAATAGACATGACTTTTCTATATTTCACAAACCATCACATACATACATTACAATTCATAATAGTTCAGTCCACAAAATCAGTCATAAACTAGCAGCTTTCAATAGTATGATACATAGACTTTTAACAGTTCTATTGAATTTTGACAATTATTGCAATAAAGAACTAAATATAATAAAACAGAAGTGGATACTGAGAATCATATATAAAAAAAATATAGGGTTCTTTAGCGACAAACTTTTCTCACAAAATAAAATATTTGATGTTAGACAAATTTTCTGCGAAAAGATGTTCACAAATATTCATAAAAATAAAATAAAAGTGCAGCCAGTCGAACATTGTCACAACACGAGAGCAAAAGAAAACTCAATCAATATACCTATATGTGAGAAAACAATCGGTCAACGCTCAGTGGAATTTCTGTCAGCAAAAATTTATAATATTTTACCTCTGAACTTAAGAAACATAAATAATCCTGGAACATTTAAACGATCTGTGGAGGAATGGATGTACAATACTGACAGAAAAAAATTCAATGATCTAGTCAACCTAAAATTTTGTATTTGATGTTATGAATTTAATTAATACTGCCAATATTTCCCGATAATGTCAATTTGCCCTAATGTGACCACTTCACCGAGTTCTTCTATTATTATTACCTTTTCCAATAATCATATACATAGTTTTAATTTATTATAAGTAGGTATGTGTTTGTTTATCGTTTCAGTAAAATAGTTATATTTGGAGTTTTATATTCTATGATATTTTATAAATGTATTTTTAATTATGTGAAAATATCACGTAAAAGCGTCTTTGGCGCTTCAGTGATTTTATGTTTATTCATTATTCTTAACTATTTCTTTTTAAATTATTTATTATATTGTATTATATTCCTTGAATAAACATTATTATTATTATTATTATTATTATTATAAATAGCGGTTAATAATAATTACGATCCAAATTTAATTGACAACATCATAAATAAAAAGATACGAAAACATACTCTAGAACAAGGATTTCCTTCTGATAAAAACAAAAATAACCAATTTAAAAGCTAAACTTACTTTGGAATACCATCCTTAAAAATAAAATCATTTTTAGAAACTTTAGACATGAATATTTGCTTCAAAACCGACAACAATTTATCCAAATTAATTAAAAACAACAAATCCAAATATTCAAAACTAAATAAATCAGGAGTTTATAAATTAAAATGTGGTAATGACGACTGTGATAAAATTTATATAGGTAGAACTATTAGGAATTTTAAAACTAGAATTTCAGAACACAAACGTAGTTATGACAACTAAAAATCAGATTCCAACTATTCAAATCATTTATTAGCAAACCAACACTTTTTCGATTCAAATTTTGAAATTTCGCATATAGAACCTAAATCTTTCAAATTAAATCTTTTAGAAGCCCTAGAGATAAATAAAAACAAATATTCAGATAATCTTCGTAACGACCAACTTGATATTAACAATTCTCCCTTATTAAACCTTTTTACCCAGAAAGGTTCCTGTAGGATTGTTGTGAATGAGTTTCCAGGTAAACTTGTTAAATACTTTAGTTAATCCCATATTTAGACAAATTCATTTCATTTCCTTGTTAATAGATTATAATTTTATTGTCAAATATCCGTATAATTTAATATTAAGGCACTGTATAAATTGAAAATTTCTCATTATACCTCCATTCGTTTGAAAAAGCTACTGTGTTAGCAAAACGCGTCACAACTTTAAGGTTAAATATAATGTAGATTTAACAAAATAAAATTGTTTGATTTCATAATTTTACTATGGATCTACATACAGTAAAAGCCTCATCTATTCAATTTTCAGTACAATATTAATTTAACATGTGCAGTCGCAACAAATCGTGTATTTAATTTCAAACTTAAATACAGAAAATTGAAAAAAAAACTCATGCCAACCTGTTTTTTTCTCTTTTCTCCACTTTAGCTGACCTCTGTGCAGTAAATGCACGTGGTCTTTCACTTTTTGGGAGATTCCCACATGGTATTTCCTGCTCTAACTCAGCTATTCTTCTAATAATGGTTTTATGTGAAATGTTTTCATTCTGGAATATACGACAGATAACCCACTTGTAGATACTAGTACTAGTACTTGTTTTTATTTCTAATGTATACGATATCGTAAAGCGAAATCTTCAAAATAAACAAATCTCAACTGACAGTAAACAAACAGTAAAAGCAACTAGCATTTTTGTTGCTACTTCTGGAAACATTATTTACAAATCACCGTTGAAGTATGTTCTTTAGAATAGAACAAAATAATGTTTATTGCATCTCTAATACAAATTAAATGTTTAATGCAAGAAGTACAATCCTGCATAATGTTAACTAGGAAGTATAAAGCTCAGTGCTTCAATGGCTGTTTGACTATCCGACATTATGATAATCCTTCGCCTTCTGTATCTTTTATCAATATTAAACTGGGCTCTTTCTCTTATGGTGTGAATTTACGCTTGAAAGATTCTTGGAGTTTTCCCCCAACTTCCAGAGGGTTTGGTTCCTGGCCCGAACACTCCTATCAGAATTACTTCTTTTGCTTGTGTCTATGTACCATTGAATGGCATTCTTTCCAAGTCTGGTGATGGTATTTGGATCCCATTTCTTCTTATTGCTTAACTCCGTAACGAATTACTTTCAAAAATTATACTTTTTCATCATACCGTCTTGTGTCCCAGGTTGTCTGATTTCGGAGAAGTGAGGAGGTGGTTTTCTTAGTAACCTTGAATATAGTTCCCAATTATCCGTGTCATACGAACTGGTCGTTGCCGGTACCCATTATCCACACCTATTATTCACTGATGATAATATAAGTCTCACGCTAGAAGAAGCACACGTGTTAATAATATGTAATCATTATCAAATAGTCGTTCAAAAAATTGTTTAAATAATGATATTATCCAAAAGTTTCGGACTCTCTTATCGCTTTTTTGTCAACTCACTACTGGAAGCTCTTAGTTACTTGTGTAAAATTTGATGTCATTTGATTAAATAGAAATCATTTTCTCCTTCTCATTCTAATGTATCTCGTACCTCACAGCAATCTCCTAGTGACCCTTTTGCTTCGTCCTTTTACTTTTAAAGGAAAAACCCAAAAGACCCCCTTTAATTTCCTGTTGATAATTAACTAGATAATAAATACATAGATCGTAAATTTTTTTTAGAATTAAATTCCACATCAGACCTAACAATAATGGTATATTTTAATGAAAAAAAGAAACAACCCTCGTCAAGGACGGATGTTTATCAACATTTTGAAAGGAAATAGAAACATTCGCAGATGCTACAAAAATGCTTAACAGACTGTTAGGTCAATGTTTCTAAAAACATGTACACTGACTGATGGAGTTTATTAGGTGAACCGTTAGGTTTCATGAAAGTAAGATGATATATTGATTGAAAGATGAAACTTTCATACCACTAAACACTTTTAATTTTATAAATGAAATATCGTATGGAAAGCACCACATACAGTGTGTCGAATTCAAGATGAAAACACCCCTAACATGGAACTCTCATCTACACAGCAGAGCAAAAAGAGCATATGTGGCTTATGAGCAGTGTCGGAGGACAGTGGGACGCACATGAGGTCTGTCACCCCGTGTGGTCACCTGGATCTACACTGCAATAATAAGACCCATGTTAACGTATGGAGCAATTGCATGGGGACCGAAGGTTCTACAAGCAACGGCCATCCAAAAATTATATCAAATACAGCGAATGGCTTGTTTAAACATCACAGGAACCATGAGAACAACACCAACCGCAGAATTAATGGAACTAATTACTGGTCTGGCCCCTCTGGACCTGCACGTCAAGGAGGTTGCGTTAATGGCCATGGTACGATTGCGCACGGCTGGTGTAAACCCCGAAGTAGGAGTGGGCCAATTGAGGTTAAGCCTATGGCAGGAAGCGCTCACTGCGCTACCTCTGCTGCAGGCAGCCAACGATGCAATTGAACCCAGGTTTTTGTTTAACAAACCATACAAAATTCAAATAACACAGAACACAGAGCCAGATCCTGCAAATGCAATACGCATATATACAGATGGTTCAAAAATGAAAGAAGGCTCAGGATGTGGAGTTTACTCGAGAGCACTAAGTCTAAAGATTAAGTGGGGAATGGGAAACAATACTAGCGTGGTCCAAACAGAACTGGCTGGTATCTCAATTGCCACAAAAGAACTAACCAGAAAAGGAATTTCTGGCAAAAACATGATAATCTGCACTGATAGTAGACAAGCCCTATTAGCCTTGAACAGACAACGTGTTATATCGAGGCTAGTACTAGAGTGCCACCAAGATTTAGTTGACGCCTCGGCAGATAACAATATCATCCTGAGGTGGGTTAAAGGGCACGTCAGGAGTAAAGGAAATCGCATTGCTGATTCTTTAGCCAGGGAAGCCGCTGGACAAAAAATTCCAGGACCCAGTGACACCTACGGCCTAACGACTTCGATAATTGCGGAATTAGCCAAACGTTACACCCATGCTCAATCCCTTAAGAGATGGGATGGAATCAAAGGATGCAATCTTACCAGGATCACCCTGGGCGACCCTGGGAAGCTGGCGCCGCAGAAATATTTGGCGATGACCAGGAAAAACCTACGTTTAACAGTAGGATTTCTGACTGGTCACTGTCAACTAAGGAAGCAGCTGCATACTATGGGTCTAGTGGACACACCTCTATGCAGGATGTGTGAACAGGAAGATGAAACTGTCAGGCATGTCTTATGCGAGTGTCCGGAGTTATCGTCAATAAGAGAGTGTGTGTTCGGTGAGTCTTGGCCTACACCTGCCGATTTAAAGGAGATGTCTCCTAGTGACCTGTCCAGCTTCCTGAGGACAGGATGGACAATTACCTAGGAGGACAACTCCTCGGGAGGATGTACAATGGGTCACATGTGGCCTAAGTGCTGTGAGCCTACACACTTACCCTCCCTACTCTACAGATACAGATACCCCCACAGTTTTGAATATTTGCAGTCTTACGAGGCCACATCTTTCAACCTATCCTATCCTATTGGCGATTACAATTATTTGCGTACTTGGCAAGTATACGAGCTTTGCGGATTGCGATGGCAAGCTGGGCGCTCACACGACATGTACAGTTTACAAGGACGCGAGCGTGAACATTTGGTTGAATAAAAAAAAATGATTTTCGTTGTCCTTATGTTTAGCCATCCAAATTACCGTCTCGTTTGCATAAAAAACAAGGAATTCCAACACAATCCTATTTGTCCACTCCATTTCAATCAAAAAAGAAGAAAAAAAAACGTCTGTACTCTTCTGGTAGTCTAGTAGTCGTGATCCCTTTAACTCGGACCATTTTTACCGATCCGAAATGGAAAACCAACGAGTGACAATTAATTGTACAAGTAACACACCCACACGACATGCCAAGTATACACAAGTAACGGTTATTCGTCAACTACACGAGTCGTCTGAGCCCGGCTCGAAAAAATATTCGAAGAATGAAACAAAATTGGCTCACTTGTGCGATGATAAAAAAGTTAGTTGAAAGAATTGTATATTGATAGAATAAAAAAATTAAGGGCGCCACTAATTTTATTTCTTAAAACAAAAATTAGTAAAAATTTAACTGTCAAAATCAGCTAACTTTGTTGTTATCTGCCTATAACAAAATACTAGGATACACTGAAATTGAGGTAGTTAAAGTTTCTATGTATTTAATAAAACTTTCTAGATAAAAAAATATATATGATAAAAAAAATTGAAATTCACGAGTTTAGGTGAATGATTAGTGAACAAGATAATATAATATAATTTTACAGATAGGTGAAGCCCTACAAACTTCATGAATCCATCAAACAATTTGCTACCAGAGTCTCTCTGTTAATACTGAAGGTTGTCTCGCGAGGGACGGTATTTTAAGATCCCAATCTTTTCAGGAACGGTATTATCAGAAATTGGTTTAACCCATTAATTTAAATTTTGGAAATAGTGTAACCCCGTAACCGTTTCTCCCAAGAACTGTGTGTCCAAGAATATTGACTCGGGAATTGTCTCAGGATTTTAGTCCAAGGAATTTATATCCACAATTATAATTATCCAGTGATTCTGACTCAGTAGATCCTAGTAGATTAAGGAGTCAAAACGCATATTTTAAAAAATTAGTGCACAATTCCCTACTAACTTGCTGCTTCAAAGGCAATGACGGAAGCCCCACCGTTCATATAGTATATGGAAATTTGAATATTATGAATTTTGTGCTGAAATAAATATGGCATTTTTAAATTTTTGGCCCACACACAAATATTGTTTAATTTGACCATTAATGTGCCATGAAAAATAATATTTTGAAAGTATTTATCATTTTTCACAATTAGGGGTAATTTGATCCTTGAAAAACAAAAAGCGTACAACTGCACGATATAGAAAACGAACTAACAGGTGAAAAAATTAGCCTAAAATCACGAGATTTTTCCATTTTCTCAATTTTCATTTCCCAAACTATTATATAAAACCATTACATTGATCTGATACAAAGGTTACTTCATTCTCATTGAACATATCTCTAAAATTTGCTTGGTTGGTATCATTTGAAATGATCAGCTTCAGCTATCAATAATTAAACTAATTTTCAACGGTGTATATGCAATTCTGGCATCAGCAAAACTGAAAGCAAATATCAAAAAATAATTAAAATCTTTGCTGAATGTAACAAACAGACAGTTAACTGGGGATGCAGATAAAGAAAATCCTTTATCATCAGCATCCGCGTTTAATAAAAGTGCAAACTCAATAATCCGAGCTCATTACTATTAGTAGTGGCATTAATGATGAATGAGCTTCATTAATATTCTATTAATGTTTGTTTTGAATTGATGCCAACTGTTGCGCGTAGCACCAATTTTTCAGCTGGCAATTGGTTGTTTCTCTTCCGTAGATTATTTCTTTGTGTTGTATTATTGATTGTAGTATGTGAAGTTTAATTCCAGCGAAGTTTTGTGTTGGTAGCTATTTTTTTCAACATTATATAGCGTTTAGTGTCCACTCATAATTACTTATATCGGTAAATTTATCCAGTTCGTTTGGATCCGTTTTATATTATCGGACCACTATAAATAAACAAGTCCTGTTGTACTCAATATTTCTTTCCTACACATTTTTCTTGTTGTTCCAGTTGCATGACTACTTTAATTTAATTTCAATTTCGTTTCGTAAAAAACTATCTGTTTTTAATGAGAGAATTTGAATTTCGTGCCAAAACGTTAGAATAATTATGGCGTCCATCTGAATAGTAACAGGATAAAATAGAACAATTTAATTTGTTTACCACCACTACTACTAAATGTGCAGGCGAGCCTTGACCTAGACAAACTCAAGCCAAGGTTCCGGCACTGAGGCCACTGGCGGGCACATTGTGCCATTCCTGCTGCCTAGACATCCATGAAGCCGAGCTCTTCAATAAAGGCCACAACCTTTTTCAGTGGATGCCAGTTGCCCCCAAACTGACCACCTATTGAAGGCGTGTCAGTTGCGATCTAGCCGTGACCAAGGTTACCCTCAGCCACCAGACCAGAGCCGCATATGTGAGCCCAGGCAGCATGATCACTCTATAGAACCATATGATCGTTTTGGGGGTCAATCCCCACCCCGGACCAATGGCTCTTCTACAAGCCCAATACGTGTTTGTCACCTAGCTTAGGCGACTGTCAAGATGAGCCTTCCATGTCAGTGATTTATCAAGAATCACTCCTAGATACTTCACATGTTCAACCACCGGCAGTGGTACTCCATCAATATGTAGACCCTCAGGTCTTATACCTCTCTTCTTGGTGAAAGCAACTATCTCAGCCTTGGCAGGGTTTACTGCAAGTCCGTGTTCGTTACACCACCCATGTACCTTATTCAGAGCCCTTTGCAGGAGATCCCTGAGAACGATAATGTGCCTTCCAACAACAAGTACAAAGATATCATCGGCATACCCAATCGTTAGAAGGCACTCACCGTCTAAAGGGTTATTAGTTCGTCAATAGCTAGGTTTCACAATGTGGTCGAGAGAACACCCCCTTGCGGACATCCTCTAGCGACGATCACTATCGCCACATGGTCTTTCCATGTGTTGATTTGTTTAAATATTTTGTTCAAGTCCTACGGTAAATTTAATATTATTATAAATTGAGTTGATATAGGTTATGGGCTATGAAGCTATCTATACGTTTAGCTTGCCTCACTCGAAATTTATTTGGTGAAATATGAATCGGTATTACAACATTAATGGATTGCAGAGGTGAGCCTAACAAATACGTTCTCTTTGAACCTAACCTATAGCAAATTATCATGTAAAGATGCTCTACTCTACTGTATTTTATTGGAAATTATCACTCTTTAATTGTTAAATTTACTGCAGTAATTAATATCCTACAGCTTTAATTCATATTTTATAGTCAACCGATATATTTCAACCGGTCAATTATTCATCTCCCATTATCTCTTTCTATTAACGTCTACGCGTTCAGAGAGAAATTACCCAATAAATACCGAAAACATAAAATATTTCCTTATTTTGATCTATAACTCCTTAATCATCACCCTTCACCGAAAAACCCATCAATTATTTTGACAAAATGTTGACAAAATCGCCCTATATTTTCCCTTTACTTTACAAGCCCTTATTCTTGTTCCGTGTCCGGTATCGGTTACACGAAATAAAACCTTTGTTTACATGGAACATGAAATTATATTCAAATGAGATCCTAATGAAATGCCCAACATGAAAACCTGAAGGTTGATGGACATAGAAAAAGAGGGCAGATATTTTTAACCAATTTAAGTAGATGCTTAATAATCAGAGGACATGCAGAAAAAAAAAACTCGAACGAATTAATACCTCTACAACAGTTAAAATTCCTAACGATGATTATTTAAAATCATTAAAAAGCTGATTTCAAATTCAAAGCCGTTCTATTCTCATCGGTTATCTTTGTATTGTCAACCTAGCGAATTTTTGTGTAGTAAATATTTTGCCAGCATTCCTTTGGGTTCACGAATGCGTTAAATTTGCAATTTCCATTGTAAATAATAAAAAATAGCTACACAAATCACACATCAATAAATATGAAGCCATACAAGTTTCATTCCGAATAGGATGATTTTTTTTTGTTCGAAACCAACAACTGTAATTGGAAAATATGTTTCAGATTCCAGAAATTACATAAATATCCTCATACATATCACATCGGTATCACCAATTTATAATAGGATGGGAAAATTTATTTTTGAATTTGAAAAAAAGTGCAGCCTTAGTTTTTTCCGTTAATTTTAGTAATTATTAAAATATATTTTAAATCGAATATTTTAGAAGAAAACTGGAAATTAAGATTCCCTAAATGTTCCTTTACCAATAGCCAAATTTTTAACAAATGCTGTGTAGGCCTCAGATGACACAATTTGAGACACAAAACACCAGAAGGAAGAAGCCAGCTCATTTGCGCAATTGGTGATGTGAATTCCATTGAAAGTACTCCAGATCTAAGAGTTTTTTTAGTTGGTCCACGTTATAAATATTTAAAGTATTCCTGTTATCCAATTGAATGCTCAGACCTGCATCAATTACCGATCGGAAAGAGTCATTGAGCGCCACAGGATTGCATTTTAACCGTAAATATTTTAGTTGTTGTGTGGGTATAATAAATTAAGGTTCTTCCCCCAGTACATTCGCATGTCGATATTATTAGGGAGGTTAGAGAAAGGCACTGCTACGGTAGACAATGCAGTTAGGGACGAAAAATGGGTTTAATTTAAGTTAATGGGAGTGTCTAGTCAGACAGATACAGAATATTTTAAAAGTTTCGCAGGAAAACACCAAGTTTAATTTAAAATGAAAAGTTACTAAACAAATTGATAGAACGCATGGGCTGATATTACTGCTACAAAAATACTTGAGGTTGAATACACAATTATCGGCAGTATTAAAAAAGTTTTATTTGATGCGAGAATAAATTAATCAATTTCCATTGAACAAAAAGGCAATGGACAAAGGGATGCCGTCGAATGTAAATTTGTTACCATTGATAAAAAATTTTTGTTCGTTGCTTTGTTCAAAAATACAATCATTTTAAATCCCATTCTGTAAAACCAACGTTTTGAAAAGAGGAGTTTTTTATTAAACTTTTAATATTAACTGGAAAACAAGAGGATAAAAATTTGTGGACATCTATTATGTCGAATGGGGATATTTTCACATAAAACAGTCAGAACATATGCGTCTAGTGGTTCCAAGTCAACGTTGCATCCTCATAAAACGTTTATATAAATATTATAGTTTATACAGGACTGTACTGGACGCCAACTGCAATTTGACTAGTGATGAGAGAAGCAAGACCAAGACCAAGACCAAGTCTTGGTCTTGGTATAGGTCTTGCTCAAATCGTCCAGTCTTGGCCTTGGTCTTGCTTATTGAGTATTGGTCTTGTGTACAAAGCATTGGTCTTATTCATTTAGTCTTGGTCTTGCTAGTCTGAGGATAGTCTTGGTCTTGCGAAAAATCAAGCCTGCAAGACCAAGATCAATTTTGGTGATCACCAAATCAGTTTGTCGTTAGTGCTTCGTCAGTGGTGTGTAAGAGCCATATTTTTTACCGAACTACGACGCAAAATAATAATTAAAATGTCATCAGTCTTTCCGCACCAAGTAACTGACGTGACAGCTGCCACATATCTTCTCTCTTAACCGGGCCCAAAAATTAGGTTATAAACTCTTGTCACAATTTTCACAAAATCAAAAACATAACAGAACTACAGTCCACATATAAATGCGCAAACGCAAGTCTATTGCTTAAAAATAAGCTATGGGCAAAACTATACTTGAAATTTCTTATCTCTAGAGAGTTTCCTCAGGAGCTAAGAAGTAAGTGGGCACAATAGATCTTAGAGAATGTCACCCCAATATTTATACATACATATATGGATGACAGGGCAGTGCACATTTTTGAAATATTTGTCCATTTAGTCTAATCTTGAACTCTTTGTCTTTTTATTGATTTCTAGAAAGGGTGCAAAAAATATAAATTGGCACCTAAAAATGTTGAGATATGCATATTGAAATCACACAAAATCAATGATTGTACACAAATTTGGAATAAGAAATACAAAATTAGTAATGTTTAGTTTTGTGACGAAAAAAAAAAACTGATATCGGAAATATTTGTGAAAAAGTGCAAATTTCAAATCCTCTTAAATAGAATTCTTTCCTATTCAAGCATATTTATAAATGTGACAAAAATTAATCGGCAAAACGCCTTATGTAGGTAAACCGTTTTATTATTTCAAGTTTCTCGTGTATTAGGGTGACATTTGATCTTCACGTATCTGGTAACTAAATTGTTTCCAATTAAATAGCCCAGACACCTTTATGTGGCTTCTATATTGTTCATCTTTTCACGATACGACAAACCGGAAACACTAGAAACCACTGGTATACTTCAATATTAAGATCGAAATGAAAGAAAGACTACCATATACAACGAAAGTATACTTTAGTTGGAGTTGTGAGGAAATGTGCGAGACAAAATTGACGGTTTTCAAAACAATCTTTATACCAACTCTTACATAATATAAAAATGGATGTTGGGTACTGAATAAATTGAAAAAAAGCAGAATGCAAGTATCTAGATATGAAATACCTAAGAGCTGTCAAAGAAGTTACTCTTGTGGACAGTATAATAAATTACCAAAGGAAGAAACGGAACAACACTTTATATGACAATGCTAGAGCCTGGCAAACGTGAGGTTCCTTGTACTAGGCGACGAAAAGTCATTTGGCTCAAAGCTGTTGAGCTTTATTGAGGCTGTGGAAAGTGATCTAAATAAAGGGGACCTGTATAGACTGGAATAGACCTGTAGCAACATCATAGCATTTAATTTAACCATAAGAGCTATAGGTTGAACCAGTTTTTATAGGCTTGAATATTCGGAAAAATCTTTCAAATCAGGACATATATTCTGAATGCAAGAATACGAAGTTGCATGAGTTCCAATCCTGCCGACTGCTCACGACTTTCCAGCCAGTTCTTTGAGCCGACAGGTGGAAATTGTTGCTTCCATGGAGAAGAACGATCGTTGGTGATTGATTTCCCTCATTTCACTCAATACGAATAATTGTGTATCATCTAAGATTGTTTCCCTGAAGATATAGTTTTCTTGGTCCAATGTCCAGTTTCGCCAAAGTTTGGTCGTCTTGTAAGTCGGATATGGCAGAGTTTTGAAGCTGGCTCTACATTGTAGATCTGAAACTATACTGAAATATGATTCGAAAGTGGATAATTAATATTTTTAATCAGCTTAAATCATAATAAAATTTCCAATTTCGTATACAGATAAATATTTGAATAATAAATACTTGAAATTTTGTATTCACAGTAATTTAAATATTTAAAGACAAAAAAGTTCGCGAATACTCATTTCGTTTTCACAAAACCTTATTTTGTATTCAAGTCTGTACCCGAGAAATGAGGGTTAATCGTTTTTTCAAGGCACACACTCCTCAACTTTCTCTTTCCATCTCCATCTCCATCAATTGTGTGCTTCCCGAAATCGCAATAAACGATCCCACTAAGTGGAAACTACTCTTTTAATTTTACCCGCTAGCGGAAGCCTATTTTTCTTCATGTATTCTATCCTCAAAAACAAATGAAAATACGTGACACGGCGTAGTCGTTGGACAGATTCTACGTAGAGATAGGTCTGCGGCTGTCAAACTTTTCTCGAGATACTCCAGTGACTGATAGAGAAATGTAAATTGGAAGATTTTTTTTTATTCGATGGAGACAACAAAACTCCACAATGCTTAATAACATTGAATAGTGTCAATTATAATCAGTTTTAAAGAAATTCTACATTCAGTTGAACTTGAAACGGTTGTAGTATGACAGTTTAACGTCAAATAATATAAATAATCCCACCGAGTACGCATTTAAACACGAGCAGATTTGGGATAAATTCCATCGAATGAATCAATGAAAAAATGCGAGAACTGTATTTTAAATAAAAAAATACTGAACGATAAAATACAGTAAGTGAAACACAAATATAGACACTTTACAACATGAAGATGTAAAAGAAAAAGTGACAGAAGATAAGATGGAATATGTTAATAAAGAAAATGGTGGAGAAGAATCAACCTTACGACAAGGAAGCAGAAATAGAAGAGAGAGAAAAATAATGAAACCGAGTCGTTATGATGATTATGTTCTATTGACATACAGTGTGTAAAAGCTAAATGGAATAAATTCATTATTTCGGTTACTGTACATATTTATAAAAAGTCCCGAAACACGTCAAATTTAAATTATAACTTGACATTCTTTAACGTGAAAATGCAACCCCTACCTTCAACCCCCTTAGAATGACAGGTACAACCCCCAATTTTTTAAATGGGAAGTATAGGCTTGTGATATATCATTTGAAAGGTCTCTTCATTCTCTATTCAAAAATATTATTGTTTTTAAATTTAATGCAAAAATTAACATAAAAAAAATTAATATCATGTTGTTACCGAAATTCGCTAAAATATACTCGGAACTTATTACAATATTACTTAAAACTTATTTCCCGTTTAGGTCTTGATAATGAGAAAGTGAACAAAAACCGTAGCAATGTGGTTTTTAGATGGTAACCATTAAAAAACTTTAAAGAATTTCCGTGGCAACGCTATTTTAACAAGCAGTAGTAAATTGTTTTATTTAAGTTGTCATTGTTGTAATTTAAGTATAAAGTTTGTTCAATTCAATTCTGAAAAATGGTTAGATTAACGGAAATGCATAAAATAACAGTTTTACAAATGATTGGTTACGGAGATAACATCCGAACACAACAGGAAGTAACTCGCCTATTTCATGAGAAATTTCCTAATTTACCGCCTATATCCCAAGGAACAATAAGTAAAATAGAAAAGCAGTTTCGCGAGTTTGGTCATGTAAGGCAGATAAAAAAAGCAGCTGCTAATGCACTGAGTGATGAACTCAAATTAGATGTGTTGCTTGAGTTTCAGGAAAACCCACATACATCGAGTAGACAGGCATCCACTACATTCAATGCTAGCCATACATCGATAGCAAACATATTAAAAGAAAATAAATTGCATCCGTATAAGATGATACCTACTCAGGAGCTCATGGAAGACGATTTTGATAGGAGAACTTTTTTTTGTGAGCAAATGATGGACATGTTGGATAACAATATTATCCAATTAAAAGACGTTATGTTTTCTGATGAGTGTACTTTTTTACTTAACGGTCATGCTAATCGGCAAAATTGCCGCTACTGGTCCACGGAAAATCCTCACTGGATGAGACAAGAACACACTCAATACCCTCAAAAGGTTAATGTTTGGGCAGGGATTGTAGGGAACAATATAATTGGTCCCTTTTTTATTGAGGGCAACTTGAATGGCAACAATTATTTGGCACTACTTCAAAATGATGTCATTCCAACGTTGGCAAATTTATATCCTGATCCAGGTAATCCTCAAGTTCCAGCGAATACGATATGGTTTCAGCAGGATGGAGCACCACCACATTACCAACTTAATGTCCGGCAGTACCTCGATACAATATTTCCCAATCGGTGGATAGGGAGGCGAGGATCGATTGAATGGCCAGCGCGATCACCTGATCTTACATTATTAGATTTCTTTTTATGGGGATATGGGATATGTGAAGAGCCATGTGTACAAAACTAAACCTTCTGATTTAAATGACTTAAAAGAACGAATAACGCTTGCGATTAGGTCGATCACGCCTGATATGTTAAATAATGTTAGAAGACAGTTTTATTTGAGATTAGGATGTTGCCAAGACGTTCGCGGAGAACATTTTGAACATCTACTTTATTAACATTCATAGTTCTTTTTCGTGTTCTACATTTTATTACGTTTTGCATTACATTTTAGTTTTTGATTGTATTGTAGCGAATTTCGGTAACAACATGATATTAATTTTTTTCATGTTAATTTTTGCATTAAATTTAAAAACAATAACATTTTTGAATAGAGAATGAAGAGACCTTTCAAATGATATATCACAAGCTTATACTTCCCATTTAAAAAATTGGGGGTTGTACCTGTCATTCTAAGGGGGTTGAAGGTAGGGGTTGCATTTTCACGTTAAAGAATGTCAAGTTATAATTTAAATTTGACGTGTTTCGGGACTTTTTATAAATATGTACAGTAACCGAAATAATGAATTTATTCCATTTGGCTTTTACACACTGTATAATGAAGCAATACAATGTGAAGGAAAGCAATATTGGAAGCAAGCAATAGAAGATGAAAAAGACTCATTGAAAAGAAATCAGACATGGGAATACGTTAATCGAGATGAAGCCAACAACAAGAAAGTTTCAACAAACAAATGGGTTTTTAAAATTAAAGATAATGGCACCTATAAAGCAAGACTAGTGGTTAGGGGTTGTCAACAAACAAAAGGTCTCGACTACGATGAAGTATTCAGTCCAGTAGTCAATATCAACTCTCTAAGAACACTATTAGCTATATCAGTACAACAAGAATATCAGATGGAAAAATTAGATATAAAAACTGCTTTCCTTTATGGAACTATAACGGAAGAAATATATATGCAAACTCCAGAAGGATATCAAGAACATTCAGAAAAAATATGCAAACTCAAAAAATCCTTATATGGTCTCAAACAGGCTCCAATGAAATGGAATGAACATTTTACGAATTTCTCAAAAGAAAATAACATGGAGGCATTGAGCGTGGATCAATGTACATTCAAATACAAAAATGGGAGCTTATTTTTAGCTATTTATGTAGATGATGGTCTCATAGTTGGAGAAAAATTAACAGAAATAAATGATTTACTGAGAAAATTAGAGCAAAAATTTGAGGTTTGGGTATTTGACAAAGTGGATTGTTTTCTGGGTATCAGATTAACCAAAGATGGAAGTTCAATAAAGCTAGATCAGAAGAGCTATATTGAGGATTTATTGGAAAGCTTTAACATGAAAAATGCTAGTACAACACCAATGAGTGATTATGAGGAAATATCATCAATGCCAGAGACAAAGTTTCCTTACCGTGAAGCTGTAGGAAGTCTTCTTTACTCATCAAATAGAACAAGGCCAGATATCATATGCTGTGAGCTACTGCAGCAGAAATATGGAAAATCCAACGAACCAAGATATTAAAAATGTTAAGAGAATTATGAGATATATAATAGACACAAAATCAGAAGGAGTGGCTTATAGAAAAAGTGAAGGAGGTCCGATGATACAAGTTTACAGTGACAGTGATTTTTCAGGAGACGAGAACACATCAAGAAAAAGCACAACTGGCTATGTTATATTTCATGGTGAAGGCCCGGTGAGTTGGTGTTCGAGAAAACAACCAGTGGTAGCACTAAGCACCACAGAAGCTGAATTTATAGCCGCTACCGAATCAGTGAAGGAAATTCTTTATTTGAAAACATTGTTGGAAAATTTTTTGATGAAGACTATAGATGTTACATTAAAAATAGATAATCGGAGTTAAAGAAGGTCTGATAAAAGTGGAATACATAATGCTCAGAAAATAATATAGCAGATATTTTCACGGAGGCGCTGAATAATGTGAAATTTCGGAAACATAAAGTTAAATTAGTGAAATAAGTTGAGATTTATTTTTTTACGTTCTTGTAATAATTAAAAAAATTATTTTTTCACAATTATTAGGACAAGGTGTTATGAATCAGTGGTTTTGTGCTAGGACAGTTTTTAAAAAAGGAAGAAGAAGAAAAAATGGAATATATGTAGTCATGGCTTTTCATGAAAAATTTTGTTTTAAGTTGAATAAATGAATAAAAACTTCACTGTTCAATTTAATTCCCAAATATAAATATATAAAATAAAATACAAAATCTATCAGTTGAGAAGATTATTTGAATATTTGTTTTTATTTATCTCAAGAGCTTCTAGAAGATTTAGTTTTAGGGATTTAGCTTCTATATGCAAAATTTCAAAATTTGAATCGGATTTGAGTAGTTGGAATCTGATTTTTGGTTGTCATAGCTACGTTTGTGTTCTGGAATTCTAGTTTTAAAATTCCTAAAAGTTCTGCCTATATAAACTTCATCACATTTCTCATTACCATATTTTAATTTATAAACTGATTTTTTCAATTTTGAATATTTAGATTTGTTATTTTTAATACATTTGGATAAATTGTTATCGGTTTTGAAGCAAATATTAAAGTCTGAACTTTCTAAAAATGATTTGATTTTTAGGAATGGTATTCCAAAGTATGCTAGGCTTTTAAACTGATTATTCTTGTTTTTATCAGAAGGGAATACTTGTCCTAGAGTATGTTTCAGTATCTTTTTATTTATGATGTTGTCAATTAAATTTGGATCGTGATTACTATTAACTGCTATTTGTTTTATTATATTTAGTTCTTTGTTGTAATTATCAATATTTAATAATACTGTTAAAAGTCAATGTAGGTATCATACTATTGAAAGCTGCTACTCACCTATTCAGAATACATCGAACATTTTCTTTCTTTTTAATATTCTTGAAATAACCAAACTGCAAGAATTAAAGTATCTTCTATATACCTAGTTCAAACAATTTTTCATAGCCTCCGCAATTGAAATACCGGACATTCCAATTGGTAATACGTCTCTGCCTTTTGGACGTTATTCGCATGAATACGTTCGAACGTGTCTCCGTTTCGTGAACTACGTAACAATCCTAGAATTTACACTTCGAGAAATTTCCTCTTATGACATCTTTTGTTACAAGTATGCATGTATGTGTTGGAACAATGATCGTGCTGCTGTCGATCCCCAAGATATAATATACGACCAACTGCGATTATGCTAGTAGAAGTACTTTTTACATATTCTTCATCTGTAACTCTTGCTCTTTTTGCTTTGTTTGTAGATATGTTACGTGTCAGATTATCACTCCTCACCTTGACTTAATTATTCAGTAAAATGTTTTAATCTCATAAATGAAACTCACTGTTTCTAGTTAATTAAACTATTTAATAAGAAACTTCATGAAAAGATACTTATTCATAAATATTATATCATGACAAAAAAAGTTTAAAAAAACAAACACATTTGTTGGCATAAGCTGTCTACCAAGGTAGACACTTTTTTAACCCATTTCTTAATAAATATGAATTCTTTCAAAAACGACAGACGTGTAGGGCTGGCTTCTGAATATATACTCCCTTTGTCCCTCAGCCCACCGGTGAGAATTTATTGCTTGAAATTTGTTGACTGGATCGGAACAAATTCTCGGAGATTTTTATGAGCGTGTAGAGCGGGAAATGTTTGGGATTTATCGGCAAATGTAGCGGATCACGTTGAAATTGTTGAAAGAATTGTGTTTGAGGTATGTTATTGGTGTATATAAGTAAAAAATCCAAATTGATAAAAACGGTACAAAGAAGAATGTTGTAGAAATTCGTCAAATATTCAAAATAATGAAGACAAATAAAAAAACTCAATTGAATTATAAAAAAAGCTTGAAGGCGGATCAAAGATACGTTCAGGCCTGTACTTTTGTCGAAAATATAAGGTGTAATCGAAACAGATTGTATATGGACACTTACTACCACATAGTTCTAGATATATGATAAATATACCTCACAGAAAATACTTTAAGGCGAAAACCTATCTTTTTGAAAGACTAGAACTACAAGGTGACGTTATTCAACCTGTCACGCAGATCAAATACTTGGGGTATATTATTCAACCGAGTACGCTGCACAGCTCGCATATAATTTCACAAGTACCTACAGATAGCTAAGGGGGCTATGATACAGCTATACCCGTTTATCTGTCGCAACAGCCGTCTGTCAGTAAGGAACAAAACCCTCCTTTACAGTCAGGTTGTGCGACCACCGAAGACGTATGGCTACCCAGTCTTCTGCTACACCTCTAATTCTTTTTTTAAAACGTATGCAAGTTGTGCAGAACAAATGCTTAAGAATGGCACTTGGGAAAGGTCTGGTAAACAATAAATTACCTAGAAATTCTTGGCTTCACCAACAAACAAATATTCCAACGATAAAGTCATATGTGACCAAACTAGCCGAAAGATATCACAAATATTGTTTACCGGAAGGTCTGCATAACATTATAGCCAATTCTCGCGCAAGATGCTCACGCAAGTACAGCCTCTTGCATGCTAACCTAGATATTGAGCTCCTACCAAGATAATCCCTTAACCATACATAACCAAAGCACAGGAAAATATTTGTATGATGAAAAAAAGACTCTGTATATATGTACATATCTCATAGAACTAAAGACAGGTTGCAAATGGGTGAGAGTATATGGAGTGTAAATAGGAATGAGTGAAGAATAGATGAGTGTATATTGATTTCAAAATACCCACACGAATAGGATTAGTCTTAAGCCTTTAATATGTGACCATGTTTTTTGCTGACTTTTCAGGGATAATACAATACAAATTCCTGAGAACGTTTACTGTTAGGTGCGGACGGATCTATTATGGATCATAAATATTCGATAATAAGCGATAATGCTGTTTGGCAAGGAGCCGTGATGGAGGGTGCACATAAATACCACCACAATCAATGGAGCCAGAACATCGGTAGTAGCGATACTAATTCGCCATATTTTGTCATTGATTGTAAAGTGTATATTTCATAATTTGTAGTTTAAGACAAATAAAGATTATATTAGAAAATACTAGAGGACTGACGCCACTTCGCGGTGGTGAGGCCTGATGGTACACAGACGGATCAAGTACTAGGGGAGGCACAGAAGCATGAGTGTATTGTGAGAAATGTTCATTCTCAGTAGAAAAGCATACCTCTGTATAAGATGAACAGAATCAACGAATACAGAACTGACAATCACAGGATAATCACATTAACTAACAAACAAGCGGATGATCTTGCGAGAATATGTTCATCAGCAATTCATGTTGGACCAGAATCAGTGCTAGGAACCACAAAGGAAAAATATAAAAATGGATACAAAGGCAACAGTAGAAAAATATTCCAAAACAGGTAGGTACACAATAAGAACTTTATAATGGTGGGTGAGTTGAAAGGGCCTGAAAACTACTGAAGAAATTGGCTTAGAACCATTACAAGCTCTCTATATCACTCAGTGAATATTTTATTAAGTCTGTGTCAGAGATGCTGGACGGGATACATTTACCAAGCCCAAAAGAGTTGGTTATATCGTGTAGATCATACCATCTTTTTTTCTCTGAAGTAAAATTCAATACGTATAGCCCGGTATGAAGTTGTTTTTTGAATGGCTCTTCATCACCAGCATCGATACCGTGGCAACTCAGCCTTTAGGCTTTTTGTAATCTGTGTTGTACCGTTTATGCAAAAAGATCAGTAGTAGCCCTTGTTAGTACCAACAGTCTTTTCGCTAAATCATTTTCGAAAATATCCTTCCTCGGGTGCTTTAGTTCTAGGAGTCTATATCTCCAATGAGACAATGCTTCACATTCGCAGATGCTGTTTCATCCTCTTCCATGCACAACCCACAGATAGGTTCCTCAATATATGCCAATTGTGTGCAAGTGCTTCCTTAGGGTACTACAACTGCTGAGTAATCCCATCACACTTCTTATTTGGTCCCTGAGGTTAAATATTAGTCAGCGCCTCCAAAGGTTTTTTGACCAGGAGTTTGATGAGTTCCTCTTTTGGCACGTGACTCCATTATTTATGTTGAATTTGAATGCGCGGGGATGTAAATTTTTTTCCGATATTTCAAATGATTGCTTAGCACCAGTAAATACAGTTTCAATGGAAACCGTTTAGTAAACTTCTTATAATCAGGTATTTCGGACTAATACAGTCAAAAGCAATTCAGAAAAATAACTGCGTAACAAAAAATTTCAACAAATAAATTGATTATACGATTCGTAGATACCCCGTACCAACAATAAAATAAATTTTGTCATAAATCTTCTCCTTATTCCGGAAAATTAGAATCGTTCCATCGTTCAATGTTGAAATTACTTCACGCTTCTCTATTTGCCACGTGACTTCCTCGATCCGTCGAGTCAAAACATATCGAAATATGGCTTACTTTCAGTTTTCAGATTTCTCTACTTACAGCTCACGCACTCTATCAGGCGGAAACTTCTACGACTGATTTCACTTGAATAATAGTTCCAATATTGACGAATGTTAAAGTTCGCGATTCGATTCTTGGAGAGAATTCAGGAGACTTTGAGCGACTTATGGGGTTTTGAAGAGGTCGCGGCGGC
>CAJUYI010001078.1:0-13401 GCA_910591695.1 Galerucella pusilla | reverse complement strand
CAGGAGACTTTGAGCGACTTATGGGGTTTTGAAGAGGTCGCGGCGGCTTCCTTCGATATCAAGTCACCGCCGCTGGCGGGGGATTTTGTTTCCGAATCATGGAGAGATAAGAAAGTAAGGCAATTTGCACTGGATTCGTTTGGGAGAGTGAATCCGATTTGGGATTTCCTGGCAATTAACAAAAAAAAGTACAGTAAAACCTCTATTTCTGTACACCTCTATAAAGTGGCCTTTCCTATATCAAACGGATAAAATTATATTTCCGGAATGTTGCAATGACAATCTTAATTATTTGATAAGTTTTCTAGGCTTCACCAAGTCAGAGGCTTAAATTCCTCGGCACCTTAGCAACTGGGCTTTTTGTGCTCTTGGTTGTGTGAACAAACCAGTAGCCCTTATCAGACTCAACAGTCTTTTCACTAGGTCATTGTTGGAGAAATCTTCAGACCCTAGCTTTGCTAGGATGTCTGCATATTCATTTCCTGCAATGCCTTTGTGCCCCTTCGATAGTTTTTGTAGGCAGTCCCAGACCAGTCTAGATCTGATCTGAGGATATGCTAAAGATTTTAGTGCTGTCTGACTGTCAGAGAGTATACGAATATTGTGAATAGCAATGTAAACGCTTATACAAAAATATCAGAGATTATAATGAATTGTGAACACTAAAACAATCTAAGGAATAGGAAGCAGGCGGCATTTTTTCAAATAAATGTAACAGTAAGTGGTTTTTCATTTATATATGAAAATGCTAATGGTTTGGTACAGAAAAGATCGTTCCTATTAACTCCACATTTTTGAATATCCTCTAAATAATAAATATCTCTATTTTCCAATTTTGACGCCGTGTACCTATCTTATTAATCAAGGACTTTAAAGGTTTAAATTACTAAACCGATTTAAGGAACTTTGGATAAACTTAATTGCAAGGCATTTATTGAACTTCCTTTATATTAAAATTGTTAAACCTCTTAAAATTGTTGATATAATATTTGTTTTTATATCGATTTCGTTCCTCTTAAAACCGTAGTTGCCAGACGGTGTCTCCCCAACAAAATTTTTCCGCTCTACATGCTTATCTCAAGATATAAGAGAGAAAGCAGGGGGCAAAGATTCACTTAGGTATTTTAGTAATGATGACGACGTTCCAATGGCAAGGGATTTAGATTTCTGGGAGAGAGTTCGTGGAGAGGCTTTTAATATTCATAAAATTTTATTAACAAGATATGGGTGGAAAACGTATATAGGTATCTTCATTTTGTAGAATTACGACTTACCAATATCGTTACTGGGTTTATTAATTTCACTAGACTGAATAAATGCATTTAAACTGTGTAGAATTATTGATAGTTTAAAAATGGGTGATAATTTGACATGATTTGACATATTGACATGATGGGAATTAAGGTGAATATCTGCGTTCACATGACTAGGAAGTCAAGAGAACGTTGTAATTTAATAAAGACTGCGAAATAACTGGGTGGATTGCTTTGAGTCGCCCACTCTGTATGAAAAATTTAATAGGAATGGAAATTTGGATTTAAACTTTTGAAACTAATTTCATGCGTAAGCAGTTATAATCCTATTTATATTTTATTGATAAAGGGTTAGCTTATAAATATAAATTGTCTGTTCCAACAAAGATTTCAAAATTTTGGTCAGACACAAAATCAGAACGACCGTTAGGGTCCAAAGAGAGGTGTAAGTACATGTATAATTGCGAAGGCAGAGTCCCTAAAACAATGATGGTTTTCGAACTTAATTAAAGCTAAAATCTTGTCATGTTTATACAGGCAAGCCATGCGGTTTGCAGACGACATTGGTGGTTTATAACTTGTCATTACCATGCTTACTGAGATTTCTGGCGGTGGAAATAGCAGTAAATGTACGTAGAGTGATGCCGTTTCCTATGTTGCCGTTACCAGCGGGACGGCACAATCTCATTAATGGAAGGGATTAAACAGGATATTACAGCAAGACAAACAGTTCTGAAGTGTACAAATACGTAACAAATACAAATATTGGTATGTATATGAAGATAAACTTAAACATGACATTTGGTTTCAGCACAAAGGAAAATATATTAGTACTGTTTGAATTGCTACATTGAAAATTTAATATTGTGGTATTTGTCGAAAACGAAATTGATAGAAATGACTGGTAGAATATTCAAGCCAGCCAGAAGAAAGCTTATATTTGGAAAAAAATAAACACCACAAACAAAATCTGTACATTTCACAAATCACCAAGTAACGGAAGTAAACGATTTGTTTCCTGGAAAATCCAGCTCCTACTTTCTTTAACAAAGCTGGAATATTGTAGAATTCAACGGATAACAAGCAAGTGCAATTTTATTCATAAGTACCTTGGAAATAAAAATGGAACTTTCGCGGCCTATGTTCTCGAAAAATAAAAATATTAGTGTTAGTTTCCATAAATCTTAGATCATTTTATAAGTTTATTATAATAAGTACTTCAAGTCTACTAAAAAATCAAGAGAGAATAGAAATTGTTGAGTATTATTATTTAAAAAATAACGAATCGGCAGAGGTAGGTAGCTGTTGTTGCAGATTCAGCTCTCACAAAAATCTAGCCAAATTATATGGAGCACTGTCTGGCGGAAACCAATGAATTCCATTCCCATAAAATTCAACTCGTTTATGTAAAATTGACCTGGTAGTTGAAACAAAATCTTTTATTTTTGTTTTACGAAATCATAAGCGTAGTAAGGTAATTTTTATTCCAAAGGGTATGTACATTTAATTCTTGAATTTCCATTTCTAGTGTATTTTTATCACGTTGATAGTTGAAGAGCTAGCTCATTATAAATTCAAAAACGTGTTTAGGTTTCCACGTTTAAATATCCTACTTATTGTCCATATTTATTCGCCTTTGGAGAATTGAGAATTATTTTATCCTGCCTAACTTCCAGTGTCCGCCTATGGTTTATTGCGGTTTTAGGACTTCTAACTTGAAATCGTGCTATCAATATGATGAAAATACCTATTTTATAGATGAAGTGTCACATAGTCAAATTCTAAAAACTACTAAACTGGATTCGTTCGGTTTTCTCCAAAGGACGGAGTCATTCCATTCCGAGCGTCAACAAACAGAGCCGCAGCGGATCGCTATTAGTAAATAAACAAACAAAAGGGCACAAATTAATGTTTTTATCATTTTTCCCATTTGTCGTTTGTACTTCATTTAACAGTATTTAATTCGAAATGAAGGCATATTAGCTGTGATATGTCTTTCACTTTATAAACTAAATGCTTCCAATTTGTAGGTAATGCACTCAAAATCAATACCGATTATAATAATTTTCAGTTAAATAGACGTGCCAATTACCAATAATACTACTATATAAATCAATTGTTATTCGACTAGGACCAAATTCCCCCAATCTGTACTTCGTAGTTGTCTATACAAATTTCATTCGCCGGGTTTCCATCTTACGCATTCCCGACACATCTTTATAATCTTACCCTTGCCAAATGTCACGGCATTCCATTTGCACATCCCTTTACCTAATATTTTCTTCTAAATCTTCCTAATGGAGTCCTAAATGGATGCCGTTCTCCAATGACATATCGAATAAACCCATGAAGGTTTCCGCTAGGGACAGGCTAGACATATCCAATTAAAAATTTGTCAGTGGCGCTACGTCACTTATTAATCTATAAATAAAATAAATTTCCAATAATATTTGTTAGTGGCTGAATAATAGGATAGGTTTGCGGCATTTGCTAATCACATGAAATATATATATAATGTACTGATACTGATGTCTTAAGAATAATATGGCTAGTTCATTCGAGTGATGAACTATATTTTTCCTATGACTTATTGAAATTTCGTCAATACTTGTGAATTATTCCAATGATCGTTACCACTTGATTGATTGGCTCTGTACACTCAGTCAAGGTTACAATTAGGTACTCGACACTACACTGTTGTCTCTATCAGGCTTTTTTCATGCTTCAAAGACAATGTGTGAGGCTCTCTCCTACTCTTCTATGCACAACCCTATTTATATCAATGTTATATGTGCTTCCTTAGGGCTCAATGACCGTTAAGTAATCCTTTCACTTTCTCGTTTGTGCCCATGTAGGTTTAATATTTCGTTGGTCCGCAAGACTATGTTATGTTCCTGTTCAGAAACGTGGAGCCAGTACGATGTTTTTTTTAATCCACTGAAAAAAGACAACGCTGCAGCTTTTGACATGCCTTACAGATTATTTATTTGCTAAGGTGTCGGCCGTTTCCGAAGCCGTTTCATTGCCTTCAATACCTATGTGACCGGTATCCACTTGAGTATCACTGTATTGTGGTTGGCAAAAGTTGAGAATTTTGTAGGCAATTTTTTATCTGTAGGAAACTTTCAATCTTATCAAGTGTATGCATGCAAAACCAAAGCAGAAATTTTCACTTAGATGAAGATTTTATTTCCCCTCCATTACGAACAGCCATGATATTGTACTATTAAAATATATTAAAGTGTTTGGTTACAGCACTGGGGTTTTTAAAATTTCATGATGCACTTAAGGGTGGATGATTTTTCATATTTCGGTTGCCGAGTGCTCTTTAATTCAACTTGAAGATTACACGGTAAGGGATGAGAATGTTATTAATGGTTTTAAAGCATCTAATGAAGTGATGTTTTTCCAAACAAACCGAATTATATATCAATGTTTGCAGTTAATAAATATTTCTTGCGAATACGCTGATGAAAATATATTTTTAATATATCAATACCAATTTTGATAAACATCCTTCATAATCGATGGAATAAACCATCAATAAATTTTTGTATTCATTATATCTGTTAAATGTTCATAGTTTGCACTTACGAAATTGAAACGATTTTATGCAAATTGATTCTTTTATTCACATAACGCTTTCATGACTTTTTAATACATAAATAACGTAGTACTTTCAACAAAGGACTAATCTATATAATGTACACTACCTTGTAACATTAGATTTGATTAAAAATTGAACTCGATGAATATAGAAAAATAGTTTTAACATTTTATTTCGCAAATTTTTCAGTTAGAACTATTCATTTACGTGATTTTATCAAAAAGAAATGTATTAATGCATAAATCTCCCATACAAGCACTTCTTAAATACGAATAAAAAAGAATTCAGTGAAAATTTGTTAGCAAAACACGACTAAAATCAGTTTTGTCGTTTCTAGATTCGTTAAGAAAACTTGTGTGATTCCAAGGGTAAATCGAGGGTATTATTATCTCTCTAGACTGCCTTCGAGACGATCCAAGTCGATGAACGTGTTTCCCTTTTCTTTGAACAGTTCCTGTTTTGTATGGGGTTTCCAATTCTAACGTAATCTTTCCATTACGAAAGCATCACAATGAATTTTCTAGCTGTTTCTTATCTTTTTTTCCGTTCTCGTATTTTATTTTCTCTCAATAGATATATCTTCGGGATAGTTAACTGCGTCGACTGAATTAATTTTCCAATGAAAGAGATACCAAGAAACTTGCGGAAAAATTTAAAATGTACGGTTTTTGATTAAGTTATATCTACCTACTGATAATTGAGTATAAAATTTTGAGAAAAATGATATGTAGATTATATTAGATGTTATGGCTACTGACTTTTTATGTAGATTATTGGGTGATTTGATGTAAACGCATAATATGCCACTTCTATGCATTTAGATTTGATAAGCTATGTAAATTAGATTGTAAAATTGAAGCATCATCATTACTGTTATTAGTAACATATACATTTGAGGTCATTAGCAACTAACAAAGCGTTGCTACTCCATGGATAAATGAGTTAAATAATAATGGTCCCATATGAAACCTTTAGTCCAGTAAACGAAGGTGTCAACATGGGCAACTGGTCCAGCAAGAGCAATTTTTTGTAATTTGCAGGTTATGGTAGGCACATTAAATTCCCAAAATGTCAGATATCTGACCATTGTGGAAGGGTGGGAAAATGGCTCTGAAATTCCAGAAAATCCGTTTTCCCGCGATATCTGCCGAGATTTGACCACTGGAGAGTTTTTGTTTCGACGAAAAATAAAGAGCAGCACCTTATCCACAAAAATGATCCCCAGCATTTTTTCGAAAAATTAGATAGTTTTCGAGATAAATGGCCCGAACGCCGACCCAAAATTGATCTCCAGGCCGTCTTATAGAGAGCACGCTCTGAGGGCTTGACGTCCCCAAGTAAATTACCAATTTTTTAATATCTCGCATAAAAATCAAAATTTTTTAATGATTTAAAGTGCGGGTGAAAGAAGGGATCTGTGGCTACTAAGGCGTGTTTTTATCCACTCAATTGTGTGCTCCTGGGTCTTTGGAAAACCAGGCCAAAATTCGTCTTTGCTAGATTTTTTAATGCTTCCATGAATTTATTTATATTATTTTTATTAAGAGTTATTTCAGCCAATCCTATTGGATAATGGTTCTTTGGTGGGTACTTTACTTATTCCGAAACAATGCTACCAATAATTCGCCCGTATTTTTTTTGAATAATGTTTTTTCCAAGAGGCGATTTTTGTGGTTTCCTTGAGTTTGCCCGAGCGCTCTGGTTTATCGGGAATTTCTTGATGATTAACTGTCAAACCCGCTTATAATTGATATTGGGAGAAAGGTTAGAATATTCTCTTGCCGATGGTATAATTTTTTTGGCCCAGACCCCTGGGCTTTCAGGAAAATCGGGGAAATTTCCAGTTTTCTGAGGAAAGACAGCAAAACTTCTGAGTTTTTTCGAGCAGTTTTTTCTCTTTACAGTAAAATTGTGGTCGACGGCGTCTGCTATAGTGCGTGTACACGTGGATGCTTTCTGCTGCATTGTTTGTCAACAACTGACAATTTTACATGTAAACACTATCCCTTCCGTGATTTTTCAAGGATAAATTAGTAGTATTCCAGTGTAAAAAGTGAAATTCAAGTCATTATTAATTTTATTGTTATTATTAATTAATAAATTTTGAAATTTTTATTGATAAAAAACACATAGAAATATTGAGAATTCTTGAGCCCCTTTTTTTTGGAGCACACGGTGAGGTTTCATTTTTTTAAATAAGATAATTAATATTGTTGTGGGTGAAATGACATCTAATGATTTGATAAATATTGTTCACTCCTGTAGAAAACTGGTCGCAGAGGATTCTAGTACGCCTGTGTGTTTTATTTATGATCAAGCTCTGACTGAAGACGTTACAACGGTTACCCAAGGACTAGAAACGTCAGTTTTTAAGTTTCAGAAAACTGCGAACTTTTCAACCACCATTTTTGCAAAAAATATTGGTGTAACGAAAAAAATTAAGGGAACAACTTTTGTAGGTAATGAACTGCTCTTAATTTTTTGTCCGAACAAAAATTCTCTAGGGATCGTAGTTCGGGAGATATCAGCGGAAAACGGATTTTCGGGATCTCTAGAGCCATTTTCCGACCCTCCCACAAATTTCAGGAACCTGACATTTTGGGGGTTGAATGTACCTACTATCACCTGCAAATTAGAAAAAAATATTTTCTTGCTGGACCAGATGCCCATGTTGACGGTATTTTTCGCCTTCATTTACTGGACTACTTCGGAAAACTCCCGAAGTTACTGGAAAAGTGTGAGTGAATGTGTCAATAACCATTCCATAGATTTGTGTGCTACCAATTTTTCTGTAGCCCTTTTTGTAGTAGTTTTTGTAACGCCACAGATAGGCTGTGGTATGAATAGTATTGACTAGGAAAGTCGGGCAGAAGATTTATATTATGTGAAATCGATTGGCTTCGTTGTAAGATCTCCTGGAAAACTGGAAATCTACTATATTTCAACTTATTAAACCACCTATTGCTTTTATGTAGTTGATAATGCTCTCGAGATGTACTATGATTTGTTGGTTGGTAACCAAACACTTACTAAATTGTTCTTCATTCGTGTGTAAATAATTCCTGCAATATGCAGATGTTTACTTTAGACTGACCAGTTAATGTGAAGAGGCGCAGCTCACGACTATTTATTATTAACAGATTTTTGGATGCTCTCTTGTAGTAATAGTGGTTTTAATCGTTTGCATTGTTTCATATATTAGGAACACAATATTACGGATCAAGACCAAAAAAATAATAACGATAGATGATCTATCGTTACATTTTAATAGCTCTACGCATTATGTACCAGCAGGATTTGAGCTTTAAAAATCTGTATAAGTTAACTACTAGAAGTGGCTGTAGTTGAAAAAGAAGACCTGCTAGGTTTTATGCTTCCAGTTTCAAACGTGAAAATGTCTGAGCACTAAGAGTTTATGGACGGAGAGGAAAAAAGTGCAGTTCTGTCAAAAATGTGAAAAGGATTTTGGCCTCCTTACGTCGAAAACGTGACACACCTCTGGAACGATACCAAATTTAACCCTCTCAAATAGGCTGTGAAGATTTAACTGGAAAGTACAGACATACATGTACTATGTAGTATGTAGCAAAGGCACCTGCAGCAGCAAAAAACAGGACTCTCTCTGCCTCTTCAATGGAAAAGACACTGATGCTGAATAAGAAGAAGACCAAAGAGAAAGAATGAATTACGGTAATCCCAATTTTCACTAAAACTTATATGCTTATATTAGCCCTTCGAAAACACAGATAATTGCGTTCACCAGAAGAAGGAAAAGGGAAGGACTTGGCCCTCTGACGCTTCAAGGTGAACCAATACGACTGTCGGATGAATTAAAATATCTTGGGGTTATCCTAGACCCAGGCTTAACTTGGAACCGACACCTCCAGCACGTGATCAAGAAAGCGGAGGTGACCTTCATGGTTGCCAGACGTACTTACGGCATTAAATGGGGACTAAGACCCAGCATGGTACACTGGCTATACAAAATGGTTGTCATTCCCAGGATAACATATGCATCTTTGGTATGGTGGCCAAAGACCAGACAATCCTCTGCTATGCTAAAACTAAGCAAGGTGCAAAGACTTGCATGCACTGGCATTACAGGGGCAATGAGGACTACTCCTACAGCGGCGCTGGAAACAATGCTAGACCTTCCTCCACTACATTATGTCATAATGTGTGAAGCAAGGGCAGCACTAACCCGACTGGAAAAAGCACTAGACCATGATGTGGCACATGGGAGAGGACACACAGAGATAAGGCAGGTGGGTGATGACATTTTCAAAATGCCAACAGACCAAATGACTACCAAATATATCTTTCGCAAGAACTTCGAGATTGTCATCAAAGATCGAAAGGAGCTTGAGGAAGAGAACGCACCACCACTTAGTAGAGCGAATGAACTGATCTGGTATACAGACGGATCTAAAAAATGAACTCGGCACCGGAGCGGGCATATACAGCAAGACGAGCAAATATGAAGGAATCGTCTCGCTAGGAAAATACGCCTCTGTATTCCAAGCAGAGGTTTATGCAATACTTGCGTGTGCAAGGGCTAACAGTATGAGAGCCTACAACAACAGGCAGATCAGGATCTACAGCGACAGCCAAGCCGCCCTTAAAGCACTTCAGAGCTATAGGGTGACATCTCGGCTAGTATGGGAATGCGGCGAAAAACTTAGAAGACTGGCGACTCGGAACAGTGTAACACTGGAGTGGGTACCAGGTCATAAAGGAATCGCAGGCAATGAAAAAGCTGACGAACTCGCAAGAGTAGGATCGTCAACTCTGATGAACGGACCCGAACCTGCTGTGGGCATCCCCAGATGCTTAACCAGGTCATGGTTAAAAGGGTGGTTGAAAGAACAACACAAGAAATACTGGAAGAATACGACTGGGCAAATACATGGGAAGAAATTCATAAAAGAACCATCAGAAAAAGTAGCGAAAGAACTGCTCTCAATGAGCAGGAACAAACTGCGCACCACTACGGGGCTACTTACGGGACACTTTCCCACAAAGGAGCACCTAAACAAAATAGGGCTGTACAACGGAGACCTTACATGCAGAAGATGCAAAAAGGATACCGAAACAGCTCTGCATATACTATGCAACTGTGAGTCGCTGGACCACAGAAGGCAGAAACTTTATGGTAGAACCCAAATGACTCCAGAAGACTTCTACAATCAACCAGCTAAGAACCTGTATGAGCTAATACAGGGAACGGATTGGCTGAATAGGTTGTAGTCAGAACACTAGGAGTATCCACAATAAGCCCAGGAGGCTGAGGTGGTACCGGCGAAAGGACGGCTCCGAAGGAAAAAAAAAAAAAACTTATATGTCTTCAGACTTGAAAGAAACTTTGTAAAAGTGTAAATCTTTTTACGTTTATATAATATGTTTGTATTGTGGACATTGATACATGGTTTAAAAAATTGGATAAAAACGTGATTATTTTACAAGGTTTTTTGGATCGAAAACTTGGACTCCAACTATGAGATTGCCTACTCAACTATACCTCAAAATAAGCTCAATTTATCGCTGTGAAGTCAAGTCAAATATGATAATTTGAGAAATGAAATTCAAAGTGGGCGTTACTGATGATGAATTTCAGTTTTTTGTGCTCAGTTTTGAGTGAACCTAACCACACCGCTTAAAATCTATTTCATTAATTATATATTAATGTTTTATCGTCCGTAAGGCTAACCTCTTCCAACGTCTCAACAAAGAAAATGTATTAACTTCCTCACATAAAAGAAACTAACTGCAAGCCGTAACAGTCAGCCATATCCCATTCACAAGACCACCTTCATATCCCTGGATACTTTTCCGTGTAAAATTGAAAAGGACATGATGTAATAAAGAGCAAACCTCCAATCTTATCAGTTGTAATGGGGGAGCCATGTCGTAGATTTCGACCTTAATTTTGGGTAAGAGGGCTCCGGTTAGGGACCGTAGCCTCAATTCAGTCTAATGCAATAATTATGAGCAGCGGTCTCCCAGAAACCATATACTATCCAGGAGTTTGTAGAATTTAGTAGGAGGGATACACTATAGGATTCGTTATGTGAATAATGTTTGAAGTGTATAGATTTAATGTTATTTTGAAGTTTGGTTCAGTATCAACAGAATAATAATTTCATATATCTGAAAATATAAGATTTTGTGATCGGAATTTGGATTCAAAGGATGTTTCTGGTACTTTGAACATCGTCCAATAAACTGCTTATCAATCGAATGAATCCACAGCATTAATTAGGTCTGTTACAAAATACAATCGGAAACTATAGTCAGGCTACTCTTAGTTTACCACTTTTGGATTAGAAAGCTATAGCGATAAGGTATTCAGTTCGTCGAAAACTCCAGCATTACTCAAACATTATTTTTACCTTGCTTGTAGCAGAAAACACATGAAATTGTTTACTCTTTTTTATAATCGTATAGCCAGATGAGACCCAACCAGATACATTGAATACTTCATTCTTCATTCTACTTTTTTATTGAAAAAAAAAATATATACATATATACAACAAAATAACATACTTGTTTTTTTCGAGCTATACATCAGACAATTTTTGACCGATTTCTATGTTTGACCTCTCGTTACATTCACAAATGTCTGAACTTTCGTAAAATAATTCGCGAACATATACAGTGCGAAACAAAAAATTTCCAGTCAGTTTTAAAGTTTGGTGAAGTTTGGATGTGTCCGCCATTTTGTTTTCTAAACAGAACGCGAAATATTAAATTAGTAGTGTGTCTTGATCAATTATCTTTTAAACAAAACCGACATCAATAAAATCGACCTATAAATAAAAAAAATATCAATAAAAAAGGAAATTCCGGTTTTTTTGGACAACCCTATATATAAAAATTATCAGCATTAATAGTTAATTTAAATCTATCTTAGGTTTCCATTCATCAAATACATTCATTTTGGTATGTCAACAAACTTATTGTTGGAAAAATAAATTATTATAGGAAATACATTTAACAATACACAGAAGATTCTAGAGACTGATGAATATATCGTCAATTTTTTATTCGCAGTAGGAAAATTTCTTTGATGCATAGCCTTGGGAATAATTTCCACTTTTAAATTGTTTTTGTCATCCTTTTCGTGGTCCTTATGTCTGGTTCCTGATGGTCCTCTACCAAACATTCCTTCAGGTGCACGCCATCTATAAAAGGATTATACTTATTATTTATCCATATAAGTACAATTGTCACTTAATCACACACTCACTGATTCAGGAATGAAATATTTTTTTGTCCTTATTGATCGAGTTATTGATACAGTAGCTTATCCTTAACGTCTGTTTTTTAGTATCAAAATATTTTTCCCATAAAATCAAGATATTTCGTTAACATCTGCCGTGCATAAAGTTTTCTTTGATCCTTTGCTATCTTGAATGTTTTTCACAGGCTTCCTATGTGGTAAACCTCCGCTACTATTTTCTCTGTATTCCAAGAGATCGTAAAATCACGACAATCTAATTCAGTTGCCAGGTAAACACATTAGTATTTTATTTCTCTCCTGTAAAGTTCAATTTTATCTTTCGTTTCCTGTAGATGTCCGCAGGTATCCACTACCAATGCAGTATTGGGAATTATATGGACACTTTGGAGCAATAAACCTTTGAAACTTCGCATCCATGTTGAGGTGAATTTCACGATTCTATTCAATTTCGATACTGTTTTGGGAATGGTATAATTTTACAATGCCGAATTTGTCGTTAAACACACATATAAAAATCCCAACTGAACTTCAATCGTTAATAATCTCCCAAATAGTTCTTAAATTGTGAAAATTTTACACTGAGCTATTGTAGCAGCATCATCAAGAATTCTTTCAACACACTTGTAACTTTGTGTCAATGATATTGTCATCAATTTGAATTTTGTGTTATTTTGTTTATATCCGCCAAATTTCATAATTGTCAAGGGAACAGTTTTCGTGTTATCGACTGTGAAAACATCGTGGGACAATCGGTATAAAAATTATAGAAAAATAATTATCTTAATATCGTATACCTTGAACTATATCCCAAATTTCTTCCTAAATAATCTAATAGGTTACTTAATCATATATCTGTAATTTCTGAATGATCTAAATAGAAACAGAACATGAAGAAAAATTGTAGAAAGTTTTATTTGAAATGTCTTTCCCATATCACAATAAAACTTCCTTATCATTGAAATTTTGTTCAGACCATTCAATTTATCAATGTTTTATTCAAATCATACATGGGTACAATTCCATCCCACGGCTATTTGGATAACCTTTCAAATGCATCTTACAAATTCTGTTTCGCTTCATGTCTATGTAAGCTTGTAAATGTCTTGTGGTATTTATTTATTGATTGACTTTTAATACAAACAACAACGTTGACAATATATGATACACAACGTTGATATGAAAAATAACCTACATAGTGGGTTGAAAAATTGATTATTAAATATTAATATTCAATACTGATTGCTTTAAACACTATTGCTAACATCCGCACAAATGATGAATTTACAAAGTAAATGGCTTTA
>CAJUYI010001077.1:37869-70293 GCA_910591695.1 Galerucella pusilla | reverse complement strand
CTAGTTCTAATATTGAATTGGTTACCAATTTTTTTAATTCTTTCTGACAAACCCTTAACATACGGTATTGTTAAGTTCCTAAAAATATTATCCCCCTCTAGCACCACCTCTGAATTATAACTATTATAAGCACCCCCTGTAAAATTTTAATCAAGAAAGGGGGTCGAGTGGCACCTTTTTAGAAAGGGATTTCAGTCCCTCTGTTCAGCAATATAAAGCTTTTTTAAATTCGGTGCAATCATAACTGAAGAAATTAATTTTTAAGATTTTGATGATGTCAAAGCTTTACGTAGAATAAAGATAATAATGTCGCATAATATTTATTAATATTTTGTATGACCTCAGGTGTTATTTTGTTAATTTTCTCGGTTTTAAATCAGCAATATTGTCTGAAATTATCTGTATTGAAATATACTTTAGAAATAATCAGGTATTTTCGTATCTGTTCTACACCAGGAAAAAATCTTTGTCTACAGGCTGCTGTCATTTAGGTAAGAAATTTGAGAAGGAATTAACAAAAATATTCCTTACGTCATACAAAATGTACGACAATTCCAAAATCACCTCGGTTACTGTCAAGAAGTGAATCACTAATAATAAGATATGCGGATTTTTTTAACTTTTTTATCTCAATTTTAAAATATTCAAAATAAGGAGCGGCAGTTGGGAGGCATGCATCACCCTGAAAAATATCACCGCACGGCCCTGAGTGAATGGTGGTCATTTTGAATATTTAATTCAATTGTAAAATAGGTACATTGAAAAATACATTCTAAATATTATGCGACATTATTATCTTCATTCTACGTAAAGTTTTGTGAAGACATTATCAAAATTTTACATCCTAAAAATCAATTTTCTCAATTATGATTGCAGTATTGCTGAACAGAGGACTATTATCCTTTTCTGACAAGGTGCCACACGACCCCCTTTATAATTAAAATTTTCGAGGGGTGCTGGAGGGGGATAATAGTTTCATACTGTAAATTGTTTCAGGTTTTTTTACATAGAACATAATGCTAAAATTGAACTTATTCCATACATATGGACCGCATTGTATATACGTCATGATAGTTTTGCAAATTTCGTATCAGGTCAAAATATTAAAAAACAATTTCTCCCCTTTCGAATAGAATTGGTCTAGCACGTTCATAATTGACCAAATTTCTGCCAGACCAAGATTAAGTAAGTATTTCTCTGCTACTTGTTAAGCGAGAGGTTTTAACGTTTTATTCTACCTACTGATTTTTTTAATTCTTCGCAACTTTTGAAGCACTTGTGGATGGAATCGTACGGCAATCTTACCTATGGCCAGGCAGCAGAAATGCCAATTCAAACTCAAATCGCTCCTTTTAGTTTAAAAACAACATTTAGTACAAGAAACCGCACAAAGCTTATTACTGACATAGGATGTGCTCTGCAGTTCTTCCTCGAAATGGAGGAGGAATCTATTTTTTGAGTCATAATTCCAATGATCAAATGTTCCCTATCTTTTCGACAGGAGGAATTTGAGTGGTTATGCACAAATTAAAGTCGTTCGATTTTTCTATAATTTATTTTTCATAGTCAAAATATAATAATTATAACCCTTATAATATGATAAGCAAAATTGGACACACTATTATTTGAAAAATGCAAAAACCCAAAAATATTACACTGATAAAACTTGAAGCAATAAAATTAGAAGAAAAAACAGTTTGTTCGTGAAAATTAAATATCTTTACAAGAAAAACAAGTACCTAAAACATATTGACAAAAAAATGGGAATATTTTCGAAAAAATTGTGCAGAAGTTTATATTTTTCGAAAATGTCTCCTTTTACTACAAGAAATTTTAATAGCTGAATATTATTTGCATGTATATTTGAATTGAAGCCTAATATTGTCAATTGGCTTGGACAATATCACTATTATTTATGGAAAAGTATTTTAGTTATATAATTGGAAATTTCGAATTTATTTAACAATAAAGAAGCATGCTGTATTATTTTCAGTATTCTTCGAGTTTTCCAATTTATACTTTCCATCCCGTTAATTTTAACGGTAAGTGTTTTTTTTTAAATAAACTTAGGGTTAATGTTAACGTATTTTGAAAGTTATACAGCTTTTTCTCATTTAACTATGGAATTTTCTGATCACCATCCTTTTATTTTCACTTTTTTTCATTGTTTTGTACATTTGTTGTTTTATTTACTTTTCTATGTTTTTCAACATTTAAATTGAGCATCTTCGGCAATAATTTTTGTATAGATTCGATCATGGCAGAATTTATAGTTGCACAGGGTGTTTCAGTGGACATTTCAGTTTTCATCCATTTTTACTTGTCAACTCGCTATTGGGCAGTATTTTTTCTAAAATCTTACAGCCGCACTTTTTCTGTAAATGCGCAGCGATTTTGCGCAATGGCTAACAATTTTCTATGCTCTGCTCTTCAGCGTTTACCTGGTTACAACGCCAATAATATGTGGTTCCAACAAGATGGTGCTACGGCACACACAGCAGCATTGTCACTGCAAGCAGTTAGACAATTGGTTCATGGGACCCTTTTATCATTACGTGGGGATATTCTGTACCTGCACGATCGCCGGATTTTTTTCCTCGACTTTTTTTGTGGGGCTACTAGAAAATTGTTGTACGCTGACCCACCTCCCGCAAACACCCAAGAGCTGAAGGAGGGGGTTGAAGAAAAATTCCCACTGCCGAAATGTGCCAACGCGTTTATCACAGCTTACGATCCAGATTGGAGGAGTGCTATCAACGGAGCGACATCATTTGAACGAGATTATTTAAAAAAATGAAATCCGCATTCATTTTGACTTTAATAAATTATTTGTAGTATCTTCCAGTGGGTAGCAAGTAATTTTTATTAATTTTTATTTGAAAACCGGAATGTCCACTGAAACACCCTGTATTTTGTCTCGCAATATTTGTATATTGTCAGAAAGGTCTATGCACTACAAAAAAATATGGTACTAAACGGATTTGTTTAGATACGAATGAACTAAAAACACAAAATTACAAAACAAATTTTCCGGAATTAAATATAAAACATACGTTTGATTATTCAGCTATTAATTTTCTTGCAGCTATAGCACTATGAATAAAATATTATAATAATAGGCTCACAGTCTTTTCCTTACATTTATATATTACAAAAAAATATTTAAAATTAAAACATTTATGTAACACATATATACAATAATATACAAAAAGAATAAAAACACATTTATTAACATCTTATCAAAGACGACAAATCAGTATATGTCGAAGTAGTGTGGTCATTAAATGTGTTTCTTTGAAAACCGTAGCTAGAATATACTTATTAACATTATTTTACACAAAAAGATTGGCTGTGTGTAAGAAAAAACGTGATAAATTACAATAAAAAAATATGCAGTAGGTACACTAAAACAGTAAGCAATAAAAACCAAAAATATTTACTTCCCAAAGATCCAAAAGATAGAATTATACCTACAATTTTTATTATATAAAATATATTTCTTAAGAATGTTATCAAGTCCTGTAGGATTAGATTGTTCGATTTGTAAATGAATTGGGTTTTATAATGTTTTAGGTAGTACTTGAATCACCATATTCACCATGGTGGCTTGGGGTTTTGATTAGTTAAAAAAGTATCATAGTTCTTCGAATTTATTTTTTCGAGGTATTTTGGAGAGTATTGAAGATAAGTTTACAATTCGTAGTTGTGGAAAAAGTTTATGTTATTTTATACCTTTATGTGATTCTAAATAGTCCATATTCAATGTGCCTCGACATCTGAATTTAAGTTGGTACCCTTAAAATGACTTAAAATATACAAGGTGTCCCAAGTTATCGTTCACAGGCAATATCTCGCTCAATTTAAAAGATAATATATACTATACTGTAAAAAATATTGTGAATCGAATAATAACTCTTACCTAATAACGTATCAGAAACTTAATTTCACTTAACGGTCCTTTGGCGGCCATCCCTCACTTAATCAAAAAATGAAAAACTCGAAAAAAAATAGATGTGGTAAAGTATTAATTCATGAACCTTTGGGAAGTAGATATGTTTATTTTTTTTGCAAAAATTTCCAAATATCTTCGCTCTTGTCAACATTCTTATATTTCTAATCTGCCGCTATCAAATATGTACATTCTTTACAATTTTTTAAAATATTTCCTCTCCTCTTATTTCTCTGTATATCCCTTCGATTATATTAGTCAATTCCCGAACTTGAAAACAAACTAGCTAATTTTTGGTTGATATAGTGCCTTTAATGGGATGTTGACTAATTCGAATTTTACCCAATTTATACAAGATTTTGGCAATATCAGTACCAAATATATAAAATTTTTTATACTATTGTAAATGACAATACTGACGTTTTAGTATAAAATACTTACCTAAATATTTGGTATTTTTTTTTCTAAGTGACAACATTTTTTTCTCAGATATATTTAGAATAAATCCTATAAGTGTATAAGGGAGGCAACATCTATATGTATACAATAGAAAAAAATTTAAAAATTGATATTACAAGCAGTTCACATTGTACATTGGTTCCCGAAGGCTCGATATCCAATCGTCATATCCATCCTTGATGAACCACGCTATACAAATTCACTTCTTACTTTTACAGTATAAAATATCTTTATAATTTTTATAATATCGTAACAATGGTCAATGACAGTTCATTTAGACATATCCAAGCCCTAATTTCGAATTAAAAACTTATGCAAATCATTAATTTCAAAAATAGCTGCTTCCATCTCGTCAGAATCACAGTTTATATATACATTCAAATCCAAACTATAATATATTATATAGAGTGTTTAACCAATTTAAATAATAAAAATGTTCCACAATTATTCGGTAAATATAAAAAGTAATTTATAGTTAAACACCCTATATGTTATAATGAAACTCTGGATACATACAGGATGATACTCAAAATTAAAAAGAACATTAAACTATAATGAAAGCATTGAAGAATGTACTGGAGATTCTAAGAATCATTTTTATCAGAATAAAAAATCAATTGGGGTCTAATTTCAAATAATTGAATTATGTCCATCATGTGGCATAGGACTTTGAAGATAGAATATCAGTGTAACTCTCATGTAATCTACTATATTCAACAGTTTCCTGCAAATAAATTGTTATTTTAGTAAAGCGTTCAACTGTGAAGTGTAATTCAATGTCCTTTGTGGCATATAGCCAGGGAAGTCTTTACTATTTGATTTTAAAAGACTGTAATGCGTTATAATAATATCACTTATAACTCTTTTGCTTTCTTTTTTAAATCTCCATATGGAAACTATATGAATATAAACGAAAAATTAGGAAGAAAACATCTGGATGCTTAGATTAATCGAAATTCCATGGGATGGGCAGAACTTTAACAAAAGTACTTAGTGATAATTAATGTCAGATCAAATTACTGAAGTGCAGCTTACATACTTTGGAAGCATAACGAAAGATGAGCTATTTAAGAGTAAACTCTTTTATACACTTCTGTCAAAGAGGGTCGATTTGAATCTAATAAAGACTTGATTGAGGTATCACCGAAAACAAATAATATTGAGTCTTGCTGAGATGAAACAGAAGAAAGGGGTGGATAATGTAATTAATGAGTTACATATAAGTTACGGGAAAGGCAAATATAAGAGGGACAACGAGGGAGGCAATAGATCATTCTGGAACATCTGACTGACAGGTCGGCCATATTGTTCTGGAGGGCAGCCGATCAATTGGAGTTGAAGTTTGTGTGATGTAAATCGGTTGGTTGTCGGACAGACTTTGTAGAACAATGTCAATGTAATATATATTTCATTAACATAATAAAAACAGAAGAGTTCTGTGCATCAGGTAGATAGATCAATTAAATAAACCCCTCGCATAGTGAAAACAACCGGCAATACAAAAAAATAACGCCAATGGCATGAAACGGCCGTTACGAGGCGACATAGATTTTGATATCTGCGCAAGACAGCTGGCAAACTTCACATAGCTTTTTCTGATGTGAAACGGAGTCTACCAGTAAACAATGAAAACTTAAATAGAATATGACATGAGGACTGGTTGACCTGTCAGTGGCGTTATTCTGGAATGGTCTATCTACACAATGGACGGACGATATAAGAGAAGTTACAGAGTGGTTGCAAAAAGAGAAAAATGAAATCCCCAGATTTTTGATCTTTACTGATTCATTCCTTTATCGATATGTTTAGGATAAAACAGATCAGACTCGTATAAAAAGTTATAACCCAAATTATTTATTCAACCTTCCCTCAAAGCTCGGACTGTTTTAAATAATGCGCTATCATCCTGTACATACTAGACATAAAATAAAACTAAACATTGTTTCATCCATATTTTCATTGGCAAGATATCCATTAAATAAATTATTTCGTTGTACTGCAAAATTTCTTTACGTTAAAAAATGTTTATTGTACGTTTATTCAAAGTGGTTGAAAACATGTGTCAGGTTATCAAAGATAAGATTATAAATGTAAAATGTATAATTTAAAAATAAATATCAAAATACACCAACAGTAATCACAATACAGCCGCTTACACTCCCAACAGCTGCAGCCTTTGTTTTTCTTACAGAGTTAAAAAGTATTATGTATTTTTGATAGGGAATTTTTGAATATTAGATTACAAATTTTTGAAAATTGGATTTTTTGAAAAATTTCAACGATACATAAAACTTTTTTAAACACTAACATATTTACTGGATCTGTTTGACAATTTTTTGATAGTTACGTTACTCTTAATTTTGTGTAAACTGTAATCCATTTACTGTCAATAGGATATATTTTTTTGCATTAAAGTTGTCACGTTTCTTTGATAAACAAATACCTAAACAATAATTGTCGTTTATTTTAAATATTTGTGTACTCATTAAGGATATTATGATACAATCACCAACAAAGTTTTTCTTATCTGGCTTATCTTTTTAATAATGTTATTGTTCCTGGGACCAGATTTAACCAAGAAATTGGGAAAAAATAAGTAAAACAAGTGATCCTGGAAACTATCGAAATTGCAACAAAATAAAATAAAAATAAAATAAGAGAATAAAATGAAAGGTTACAAAGAATACATAGAAAAAAAGGTCACAATCCTATAATGAACTTTATGATAATAATATCATGATGGAAAATACAAGAATAATGATAAAATTGAAAATAAATACTTCTTGATTTCTTCCATCAACTTTAAATTGAACATCATTAAAATCAACTTGATTTAAAAATTCCGGTGAGCAAATATCCATCAAACATTTAAAAATTTAGACAATTTATTATAATATAATAATAAAAGGAGCAAGCTTATTTGCATCCTTGACAATATCCTTTTGGTAGTTGTGACATACTGAAAGTTCCACTATAATTTTTGTAATCTTAGAGGTAAGAACTTGAAATAATTGTACCCTTCTGCTATAATTTAATAGAAGAAATTAGTTATTTTTTACCTGATTCAGTAAATATGTATTCGACAATTTTAAAGCTCTGTAGTATCTGTATTCATTAAAGAAAAATTGACTACATGTTTCTAATGTGTAGAAATATTACTTCCGACTTTTTATTTTATTTTAGGCCCTTTTTATTTATCTAAAACAATACCTAATCTCTTAACAACATAGAGCAACGTGAAAAAACTCGTATATTCATTCCCAGACGCAATATTTCCACTAATAGGCCAGTCCACGGAAGTCAAAAAATGAAAAATAGGATTGAAAAATTAATCATTCCACAATATTTTTATTGCACGCATTCCTCAATACAAAATAAATTAAAAACAATCAGCCTTTATAAAAAATTAAGACTTATAGTAATTGATCCCGTTTTTCTGTTTAAAACTATCCTTAGACTGGCCTATAGAATGTACCATTTCAGAAAAAAATTACAAAAATACCCACTAACTAGTGTCTAGCTTTTTTTGTTCAAAAAGGTGCAAAAAAACACTTAATATTCAGATAAGGTGTGAAGAGTTGTCCTTTTTCATCATCTCATAATTACCACCGATATCAAAGAAATAATGACCAAAAGAAGAGTAGGCACCAACAGTTGACTGGAGTTGGTATGATCGCTCTCCTGACATGTACCTAAACAAAAATATGTATAATTATTATTGCAGTTGGTGCAAAATGGTTCATTGTAATAAAATTATAAAATGGGGAAGAGACCTTGCAGAACTAATTTGTCATGTGAATTGTCATATATAATACCACGAGAGTGAAAATTTTGTCGGCAAAATTTTTCATGAAAGTTTGTTGCTTGGCAATTTTGCGAATGACATGACATGACACGAGCCGTAAGGCGAGTGGTTTTGGATTAAATGTCATGAGCAAAATTACCTAAAAGCAACAAACTTGAATACGACAAGAGAAAAATTTTACCTTACAAAATTTTTAATCGCGTGGTATTCGATATGACTATTCCACGAGAGAAAAACTAAAAAATCATATGTTTAAACGGTCTATTTATTGCAAACTTCAATTATACGAAGCCAAAAAAAATACAATTATTGTAATTGTACGTTGTAGCATTATTTTGGGGATTGTTTTGCATCATAACCTGTGATGAATTTACGTTAGAAACTGAGGATTCCTTTTCTTTATTTTTATTTTCTCGAAGGTTCTCTATAAGTTGGAAATGGTGTTCTTCATTTAATTGTAAATATGGTTTCAAAGAATGGGCAGAAGAATTTCCTGTAAGCTTAATTACTTCTTGCTCACCAACTCCTTCTTTTGCTAATGCAGATATTGCAGAAGCTCTATGTGAATGATTGGTTATTTTTATTTTTTTTTGTGTCTATACCAATTGATTCTGCCGATATTTTCGTCCACTTTGAAATTGTATTCATTCCCAATGGTGAATTTTTGTACCATATTCCTTTCTCCCAATTTGGATGTACTCTGTTAAAAATAATCTTGTTGTTGTTAGATAAGGATTGCATTCTCTTTTTTCAATAATTTTTAAAAATAAACGAACGGGACACAAATTGTTGTTAGCATCATTTCTTACCAGCCACTTACTGCCAGATAAAGCTTTTGATCCTCCTTTTGTCGTTTTGGAAAAGATTGGATTATATTCTACCATGCCAGTAAAATTACCTTTCTTATCATATTCTTTTTTAAAGTAATTAATATCACAATTAGCAGCTTCATTTCCACGCCATGCTAATTCGAACGAACATAAATGAAAAACTTTTTTTGTAACCCATCAGGATTATCTTCAGAATAGCTTTCTACCAATTCCATTAATTCTTCTTTGGTAAACGCGTTAGAACTTCCTTTTCTGGTTTCAGGTTCAGCATGAAGCTTTTTACGTTTTGTATCCATGGCCAATCTAGCAAATTTATAGGTAATATCTTTAAATGGATCAATTTATTTTGATGTTGAATTTTAGAAAATATTTTTCCTGAACCATTTGAGCAGTCGTATTCCAAAGTGTTTTCACACTAGCTTCAGTATAATCAATTCCATCTCTTTTTTCCATGTTAAAACCATAATCTTCAAGAATTTTTGCTATAACTTGTTCAGAAGTATCCTTTTCTAACGTATAATTACGTGCGTCCAGAAACATTCTAAACTGTTCCCACGCAGACTTTTTTGTCTTCATTGTATTTCGCGGTATACTTTGCTTAATTATTGTACTCTCTATTTTATTTATTGAATTATTCCCAAATCTTGTATTATTTATGTTAATGATACCTATTTAAATTTTTGAAACAGTTTCAATAATTTTTAGACAGTTAAATAAATAAATAAACAACTTAGTTTCCTTAGAAAGCACTAACAAAGATATAATATTGAATTTTGAATTGAAAGTAGTTTTCGAGCATTTGACTTCATGTCAATAATGTCAATTGTGACGTATCTCCTATACAGTGACGATATTGATTGGTAGATGTTATTGACGAACATCATTATATTACATTATAACTAGAGGACCCGGCAGAGGTTGTCCTGTTGATTATTACATTGGGTCTGATACCGCAAAAGAGTTCCAGCCCCCTTTGCTACTTAGTGTGCTATTACATTTCCTTTTATTCTGGTGTGTCCTGGAATCCACAGTAAGGATCCAGTTGTTGATATTCATTGTTAGTTACACTCGATAATTTGCATTTAACTTTTTAAAATAATCTGTGTAAAAAAATTATGGAAAATATCTTAGGATTTGTAAACTTACCGTTACTAGTGAAATTGAATGCCCAGTTTCCAGTAACGCCTGGGACAATGTGCCTATGACAACTTTCAGTCACACTTGACATCCTTAATATAGGAGGCCCGGTGCCTTTTCCCAAATTTCCTTCAATTATCGCAGAGTTCATTTGATCCTGTTTGTACATAAAGCAGTATTTGGCTTCTGGAGATTTTTTAGATAAGGATGTTGCTATGACGTACGATATTCCATTCTCTTCCCAGTTACCATGACAAGTGTAAGCTAAAAATATATTAAAAATTTTTTATTTGACTGTTTCTTTGTAATTTTTGGAATTGACAATTTGTCTTCAAACTAATTGAAAAATTTCCTCTTTCCTTCTTTTTTACTTCTAAAAATATGATCTGTTATATTTCTTTACTACTTATACTTACAGCTGGCTTGTTGAGAGCAGGCTGCTTTGAACTCCATTTCGTGGGAACCACTGCAACCTACTGACAACGTTTCAAAATCATCTGAAATGCAGTCAGGCTCTTGATTTACTGCTGTATTCTTCTTATTCTCTGTAAATTATTTTATCAAATAAATAAACTAATTATTTGAAATAATGAAAAAATGATATCAAGTATAAAAGAGTCAATTCGAGAAGCTTATAAGAAAATTGGAACTTTTGAAACCATCGCCTCAAATTGCTTCGCAAGTCTAGTTGGTCCACTCGTCATCGGCACTTTCATGTAGCGCTGATAAAGACATGCCGAAAAACGGTTGTTAAAACACTCGTGCATCGTCTATAAAAGGGTTGCGGAAAATACTACCTTCATAGCTTGGTGATTTAGCTAGGTACTGAGAAATTACACCCCTGTATTTCAGTTGGAGGTACACGAAATCTTGCAATATGTGAGAAAAAACAACAGGAAATCTGTAGAGAACAAGCAGATCTTCATCATGTCTGACATCTAGGCGGCACTCGAGGCAATCTCGTGCCAGGAAGTGAGTCTAGACTTATATGGAATTGAACCTAAGAGCGTCAGATATTAGCTGAATGGAATAACATCAAGTTGACCTAGTTTCGCAATAAAATGATGAGGCCGATGCGTTTCCAGGCTCAGTTATCTGTTATTCGTTGAGTGAACCAACTTATCACCGTCAACATCACGGCCAAATGTATCGCTCGGAAGCTCGGAAACTACCAGACGTGAGACTCTCATAAAGAAAGTGTTACTTTAGCATAACAAACGTTTATGAAACGGTGAAAAAAACTATTCATAGAAATAATTTTCAATTGATATATTGTTTCAAATTTTTTTCCACTACTAATTAACTTCAAAATTTACCTGGTTCTTGCCGCCTTTTCCTTTTTTCAGCTTGAGCTGCAAAACTTGCTATAGTATAACGGCCAAGGTGAGGGCACTTTTTCGAATGTAGGGTTGTAGCTGAAATTAAAATCATAAAGCAATTAATACTAATTGAAACTACCCAGTTAAAATCACGGATTAGTTTTAGATCGCCAAGAAGGAGAAGGCTGATTGAAAGAGCTCGCAGAGCACGTTCGAGGGCACGTTCTAGAGCACGTTCTTATGGCCCAACTATATGAAATATTCGCGATCGTGCGAAATAGGTTTATTATTCAACTGGTGGACTTAACTTACGCTTCAAGCTGTGTGCTGTGGCTTGCGCTCGCAGTTTTTTTTCTTTATGACAGCGCGAATGTCTCACAAAGCATATTATAAATATTTTTGTCCACGACCACCTAATAATAAGTCAATATTTTACCTCCTAACTAAAGGTATATGGTACCCATATATCCACTGTCGTGAATTATGGTTCATAATACACTGTAGTGTACTAGCCGCTACTAGATACGACACTCGGTATTTTCCATCTAGAGATAATGACGATTGGAGAATTGTTTAGCAAGGCGTATTCTTTGGTTTGGAAGTCCTTTGATTAATGTCTTGGTTTGCCTAGTCCTAGTATCTCCTTATAGTTCATCCCATCTGAGAAGGTTTCTTCTTTCTTTTTTTAATTTCTTGGGAAATTAAACCACAATATTTTTAAATTCTTTATTTCAACGTTTCGGTAGCGTTCCAGCTACCGTTGTCAAGAAAAAATAAGTAGAAATCAATTTTTATCCCTAACTGACACAACAGAAAAAATTTGACAACTAGACAATCAAAAATTATTTTGAAGTTTAAGACTGCAAAATTTTGTCTAGTTGTCAAATTTTTTCTGTTGTGTCAGTTAGGGATAAAAATTGATTTCTACTTATTTTTTCTTGACAACGGTAGCTGGAACGCTACCGAAACGTTGAAATAAAGAATTTAAAAATATTGTGGTTTAATTTACCAAGAAATTAAAAAAAGAATAAATAATATACCACAAAGAACATACAGAAGATATGGTTTCTTCTGTAAATTTTACAGAGATTGTCAGTCGTATACCTCGTGCTAATTGGTATAATGCCTGAGAGCTGTGATATGCTAGTCCGCTGCAGGCTGTACGGGCCCTATACGATGGTTTTCCCTGGCATGGTCACCCATCAATGTACTAACCTTGCTTGACTGTAATTATCGCATCAAACGCGTTCCACTACAGTGTTGGGTCGTCACCCGTCTTCCAATATTCAGTATTCAACCTTTATGGCGAAAACTTTGTGAGACTATTGCTTGTTGTCTCTGATCAAGTTCAGTTTTTGATCAGCTTCGTGGCGTCCATTCACCTAGCCCTTTGCTCCTCACAAACCACCAATTGACCCTCACCATTTATTTTGTATATTCTGTAAGAAATCATTCTCGCCAACTTCTTCAAGTGCAAATGAAAGGGAGTTAGTAATGAATTGTATTAGAATCGAGAGAACTACATTATAAAAGTTATATTTGTATTAATTATAATCTCATTCAAGAGAGAACCTTCATATTTATGTACTTACTTATAAGCGTTGTATATGGACTTGTGTTAGGATCAAAACTCGCGCATGCGTCATCTGGATTTTCTACATATTTTTCAGTCTGTTGTAATTCAATAACATTTGAATCTCTTTTGTAAAAGACCATACACACATATCCACTGTCACTGAAATAAATAAATTCGTCAATAAAATAACAAAGTGAATTTCAATAATAATATTCTTCAAATGTTGAATTGAAGCTGTACGAATTGGCAGTCTTTGTATTGAACATGCCATTCAAGTTGGTTTTCTCAAACTTTATTCGTAATATTAATACAATATAAATAGTAAGTAATGCTCACCATCCAGCTGTGACATGGGCTACTATTTGCACCTTCTTCTGTTCTTGTTGTTGTAAGATACCGTGACATACCACTCGCATTTCGGAATTCTGTTTTCTTTGTTCTTGTGATTGAATTCCAAACTCCTCAAAAGCAAATGCTTGGGGAAAATTCGCTTGTACTTTATTGATTTTAGGAGGCTCATCATCTAGTATTTTCAGTGTTGCATTTCTTTGAGAAAATTTATAGGTTTTTTGATGATCCAAACTTAACCAAGTATGATGTTCCGTTATCCAGACTGGAAACTTGCACCTTTTGTGCTGATCATCAACTGCAAACAAAGACATTTATAATATGCAAAATAGAGCAATACAATTTTTCAATTTCATACCTGTAGTTAACATCATAGTTCTACTGCCTTCAAAAGCAGTAGCGTCCAGCCCTGTACAGGTAGCATCGCCAGATTGGGCAACGCTGTAAATTGTTTTACCATTTTCCATGCTCCTCTTGTATATAAAGCAACGATATTGGTCTTCATCCGACGAGCTTCTTCTATTTGGCTGAGAAAGCTTTCCTATAAGATATCGAGTTGAGCCTTCTTTCCACGTAGCTAAACATACCAATTCTTCCACTAAAGTTAAAAAAGAATTTAGTTATTAGGATTATTATGGAATGTTTCTATTTCGTAGTAGAGTTTATAGGATGACCTTGAATAAAAATATTAGGTTTCAAACCCATCCACCTGAAGCACTAGTTGCAATTGAGTTGTCGAAACAGACCTGGCAGCTAATGCACGAAAAGCTGCTGTTATTTGTGTTTTAATTAGGTACTGTAAGTGTAATATATTAGCCTGAGAGTGGAAAAAACTTGAGCAGAAAGATAGACCAGCAAGGCCCAATTTTACCCACCATTTCTTGAAGTTTGGTAATACCAAAAACGGATTTAGGAATTTTTAACTGCAATTTACGAATCACCACGCGCTAGGAAATACCTAAAAGTGATGGGAAATACCTGATTCTTCTTTCATACCTTGACACTGGACTTCCACATCTATAGGTCTGTTTTGTGGCCTTCTCTGCCTAGCCTATTTCTATAACTTGATTGCAACTAGCACTTCAGGTGGATGAGTTTGTGTTTTGTGATTTGTAATATAAACAAATACATAATTTATTTATCGAAAAGATGCTACCACAAATCGCAAATTTTCTGTATCTAATATTAATTTTCAAACAATGTATGTCAAAGTTTCATTTCATTCCATTCGCTCTCAGGTACAGGAATATGACCTAGATCAGAATGGAAATTGGATGTCATGGCATTCTGCAAAATATGACGGTATCAAAATGAGCATACGCATGAACGTTTGGCATATGACACAACAGCCTATTCAACTGAATAGATAGACCATGGACTGGATGTATCTCGATGAGATAGGCACTGGACTGTTTGAATAATATAGTTTTGACTAACCATTACTCTCCGTTGAAGGAACGTCTGGACAAGCTTGGTACTTGAGTACTAAGCGAGAATCGTCGGTGCAGCTTTCGGCTTTGCTTGGTGGATTACTGCAGTCTCCTGTCATTCGATTATAGCTGAACGTGAACGGAGCACTTTTGAATGGACAGGCAATCGGTTTTGCCTCTGGATTTTTTCGGAAAAGGCTGAAGAGTGGAGCATCTCCGGTTATCATTTGACATATTTCGGTCAAGGAGGCTTTAGGTTCGCAATAAGCTGAAAAACATATTAGATTACTTAATGGTTACATTTTAAGCGGCACTAAGTTGGTTACGTTAGGTTAGGCTAGACGACTCCCAACTCTAGTTACTGAAAAAGACGTGATTAGCATCGCTCCGTCGGGATATTACCCAAATATTGGGCTGTTACGAATACTTTTTAAACACGTTGTAAGGACAAATGTGTGTGATATTGTGCAAGGAATCACATGATATCAATATAACATAGTTTTGTAAACTGTACAAGACCATTTATTTATTTTAACTGTAGTGAGAAAATAATAGAGCAGGGTACAAACATATAAACCGTTCCAAAGGAAATAAGAATATTGAAATAACGCAGATTGAAGAGGATCTAGAAGACTCAATATCAGGAATTGGAAAGAAAAGACAAAGGACAAGTTGTGATAGAGGCAAGGTTAAGTTCTTGCAAATTGGAAATGGTGCAAGGAATTTTGGAACAAGTCCAAGTCTAATAACATATGTTTTCCTGGAATGACTGTAGGTGTTGGTTCCTTCGTGACAGTTTTCCTTGAATTCCATTTTGTACGCAGCCATTCTCGCTTCTGCCTTCATATGCAGAGAGTGGCGAATATAAGACATTGGAGGCCCTAGGCAAGTTTCAAGATTTTTTAAGGGCTATTTTAAAACAAATTGAACCTCAACTTGGCAACGTTGAAGCTAGCATAGCATTGGCGCGCAGCTTATACGATCTACAAAAATGGTCATGCCTTGCGGCCCTAGGCGGTTGCCTAGTCTGCCTAGTGGTATATCCGCCACTGTATGCAGAGCAAGAGGTGGAAGATTAAATATGGCTCCCATTGCCGTAGTCGGCCTACTTCTCATCGTACTCGTTATGCACAAATAGGCAAGTATCTGAAGTTTTGATATCTCCAATTCTGATTTCCTTTGATTTGCGATCAAACTAATTCCCTATAGGTAACCATGGGTATCATTACAGTTGTGTACAGCCAGTGTACGATTAATGGATTTAGTTCCCATGTATTTTCAATCGTTCGTTTGGCAGCCACTTTTATCAAATATGTTTGTTTTGCATCCAGAATTATACCCATAATATACTAGACCTCCTGGCTTAGACCCAGCTGCACGATGGAGAGGCTTGAAAGTACAATAGAATGGTTCACAATAATAAAATAAATTTTAAATACATGTATAACTCAAACAGATGTTTTGAACCGTTGAGCCTGTAGAACTTGTTTTTTGAACATTGAATAGATGAGGCTGTTACTTGATAAAGATCTATACTAAAGGATGGAATAAAACAATTTAATTTGAGCTAATGTTTGATAAACTTGTGACGTGTTTCGCTAACACAGTAGCTTAAACAAATTAAATTGTTTCATTTCATACTTGTTTTTCAATTGAAAACCTGCTAAGAAAACTACTCTTAAAAGTTTAAGAGCTGCATGATCTGGCGGAAGAAAGAAGAAAGAAGAAAAAAGTAGGGGATTGAATGGGACCATGCGCGAATAGTATTGACAATATAACACGTGAAAATGATGGATTTTCATAACTTTGTTTTGTTTAGTACTTACTTTCTTTGTATTGCAGTACGCTAGAATGCTTGGGATGGATTACCATGCAACGATAACAGTCTTCAGTCCTGTAAAAAATTAATTTTTATGATAAAGTAGGTACTGTATTCGTATTCGACGATAGCTTTATCATAAGCAAGTTTTATCAATCACTCAATTTTTTATGGATTCCGGGTGATAAGAGGATTCGGGCCAAAAAAGGTTGAATGTAATGAAAGACCCCGTGGAATATAGATTTTTGTTTTATTCGATTGAATCTTGATAGGTATCAAATCTGAAAAATTTAATATTTAAGATAATAGTGTTACTTTTTATACTTTCTCGAATTCTTCATTAATCCACCTTTAACTTTATATTAACAACGCAATTCTATACACTGTGTAATTTATAAGATGCGACATAGGGATTCCAGTACAAAACTGCCAAACGCGAGCTAACTTTTTCACCAAATAGCGTTCATAAAAAATAATAACAGATTTGGAAAGGTCGTTGAAAAATAAGTTCAAATGCACTTTCAATTTACTTAAATTCGCTCTGGTTTAATAAACAAATGGATAGTTATGTTTAAAAAAGTCGAACTCCATTTTCATACCATAGTAGTTGTTGCTTCTTACGGCCCTAAGTTGAACGATCACTGGCTTTGAAAAATATTTTTTCTACTTCTATACTTTAAGTTGTTGTTTAAATGCAAATTTTCAATTTCATAATGATACTCATTATAACACTGGACTTCATTATAAAACTGAAAAATTGACCAATAGAAATCTAGATTTTCAATACCCAAGTAGGCAGAACCAATATTTTCTGTAGAATGTTTGACTGTGTTCTATGACAGTTTAAATCTTTTGCGTTAGTTTTCAAAAGAAATGTCGAGCACCAGACCGAAAATACTTAATGACCAAGGCAAATACATATTAAAACTTATTATTTTTGCTTACAATAGTTTATTACCAATATTGTATACATAACATACTTATGTGGCGCAGTGGGTAAAGGCGCTGCATAAGGTTTTTTTCGATCTGTACATTCCGGGTTCGAGTTCCGGGTAGTACATTTTTCATATATTTTTTTTAAATCAAATTTCTTCGTAGAAAAATAGTGTATACAACTCTCATGCAATGGTTATTATATGATCGTTGCATAATATACTATTTCAAAACTTATAAAGCGTTATTCTGCGATATCTTTTGGTAACGCGCTTTATTAAATACAATATTATAGCAAACTGATAATACTTCATCAATATTAACATGAATTTCCCGACATTTGTGTTTATTTAAAGTGTATGGTGCATTTAAAAATGCTACTTGTCGCAGCTGTAATCTTAGCTTGATGCAAATATTGGTATTATTGTCGAATAATTGCAACAATGTTTCTCGTTTTAAAAATAATGTCGGGACGTTTAAGCATTCAATGTAATTAAAGAGTTCGAGGACGTTTTGATGAAACTAGATCTGTTGAACATGGATAATTTTTATTGCATTCTCAGTTGAAATGTTTTATTATGAGAAAATTCGGAATTATGCGTGTACATAATATGCAAATATTGTTTTTTCATTTTGTCAGAACAATCTCTTATTTATTCCTATTCTAATTTGCGACAATATTCATAATATTGTTGTTCTATATTTCGTATAGCAGAAAAAGATCTTCGATTTATTTTCCTCGTTTGAGCAAATTGTACAACTTCAAAGCTAACATAGAATCAATATTTGTTTTTTCTGGTATAAGCATAACTACCAATTTTGAATAAAAATCTCATCTGTATCTCGCATATATTCATCCGCGTATACCTCATATCATCTCATTTTTCTATTACATCAGAACAGCATTTCTCATTGTTGGAAGATGTGGATGGAGTAGCTTTCAATAAGGGGTTGTTTCCCTTTTACTTTGTACTTTTTAGACTTGTTTGAGAGGATAACTACCAACAAAATTAAATATTCAAAAAAACGGTATGCTTTTGGAACTAGTAGTACAGGAGATGGCAACAAAAAAATCATGATTCATAACAGCCCAGCTAAAACCGTGTAAAATCTATACATTAGATGACCCTAGAGTCGACAGGTGAGTAGTACCTGTCAGAAGTGTTGCATCTTCGCGGTTGGGCGTTACTGATGTGTGAAAAAATGGTCGACTGTCGTCTGTATCTGTATCTGTATCTGTAGAGTAGGGAGAGTGAGTGTAGGCTCATAGCACTTAGAACACATGTGACCCATTGTACATCCTTCCGAGGAGTTGTCCTGCTAGGTCATCGCCCATCGTTTCCTTCCCAGGAAGCTGGACAGGTCACTAGGAGACATCTCCTTTATATCGGCAGGAGTAGGCCAAGACTCACCGAACACACACTCTCTTATTGACATCCTGCATAGAGGTTTGTCCACTAGCCCCATAGTATGGAGGTGTTTCCTCCTTAGTTGACAGTGGCCAGTCAAAAATCCTACTGTTAAACGTAGGTTTTTCCTGGTCATTGTCAAATATTCCTTCGACGCCAGCTTCCCAGGGTCACCCAGGGTGATCCTGGCAAGACTGCATGCTTTGATTCCATCCTATCTCTTAAGGGATTGGTCGACTGTCGTCTAGCAGCCGTCTGATATTGAGGATGTACATAGATTTCGTTACTTCATTACTTAAATTTGCATTTTTAGACATTTTGCGCGTAGCGTTTGATCTGAGTGTATTTTCAAAAATGTCAACAATTCTGACCTAAGTGAAGCATCTCGATTCATTTTTGTTTTAAATCATTCGCATGGATGCCCAGATTACAAAAATACTGTTTTCAGACTCAATGAGAGAATCAATTTTCAACCTAACATCTACAACCGTATTCAATTATTGAATAATTGCGATTGTACCATTTGAAGATTCTATCACACTTATTTCACGAACTGGTCTATTACGAGTTGCCCATTCGGTAGAATCTTTTCAATTTCCTCAATATTCCCAAGCTTGGCAAATAACTATATGTGCCGAGATATATTTCTGTACCCACCACACCAAACAGATTTATGTAGGCAATAATAGAAAATTGTAAAATCTTGTTATATGAGAAAATAATAAACTTGAGAGGCTGAATGAACTTATAGTGCGGACGAATTCGTACAAATATCGGCGAATTTTGTGGTATGACAATAGCTTTTTATGTAAGCAGTTTTGAAATGCGTCATTTTGTGTAAATGTGGAATGACACGACTCATTCAAGATTTATCTAATTCTGACAAAAACCATATTATAGGTAACTTATTTTCTTATAAACGCCAACATGACTGTTTACATGCAGGATCTATAGGCATTTCAATTGGAATGACAGTTTCCATGCTATTCATACTAATTTTATTAATATACAAGAAAAATTTCATCCAATGTTTAGATTTCCACGTCAGACACAAACCAAACAAAAATGCCATAAACAAATAATGACAATAATGGCATATGAAGTTGAAAGAATGTTACCAATCACTTATATTAAACTAAAAATTTCCTAGAATTGGCATTGATGCATGGCTACCTAGCTAAGCCGACCTATAGTTGACATGGTGCAAGGGTTATATTTTTAAGGAAGGCTTAGATTTTAAGCTCTACTTAGTTAAGTACACTTAAACAGTGAGTCGGTGCAATTGGCCATTACAGCTCGGTTTTCAAATAATAATTCGGTAAGTGCTGCAATTGATTCCAGGCCTTTATTTGAATACGTATATCTTCAAAAGACATCAAGTGATTAAGATAAAATAAAAACTGGAAGATGGCGAAAGGAATGGTCTTTGTAATTAATTGAGCGTGAAGTCTACAAATTTGACGAACTGTTCCACGGGGTGTTAATTGGACTACAAATACGTTACTTTTTTTTCACCCTGTATAAATAAGCTATCTACATTTTTGAGAATATTTTCTGGAGTTTTTTTGATGCCAAATATTTTATCTACAATTTGGCGTTGACACAATTCCAATTGATGGAAAATTACGATAGTTCTTGGACAACGAACGAGTTTTTTTTGTCTTGCCTGTGAGTGTTTTTTGATTTTATCAACTTTTAATAATCTATAATAGAAGCTTACCTATCATAAACCAGATATTTATCTCCTTGCTCTTCATAACAATCTCCTTTCGTCTCAATGTATGAGCTGTTGATGAATAGATAGTTGGGAACTCCACTTTGAAACCATCTTCCTTGCCATGCCTTTTTGAATTGACATGCACCTGCAAAAGAAATCAAGAGATAAGTATGTATTTCTAAATAATAATTGAAGAATACAATTCTTGTGTCATCTGACCCTTTTTTCTACGATTTCAATTGGAGTAGTAAGAGGCTATTGCTACTACGTCATTGTTTATTATTGGATCACCAATCACCAGTTTTGACAGTCAACATATTGCTGCGTAAAATTCACTGAGAATGCATCAAGAACAAGACTGCAGTAGATGCGATCATGATGGAATGACGCGGAGTCAACATACGACAATACAGGGATTCAGTTTAAGGAGTGTGGCCAACATAAAGTGGTTTTCATGACAATAATGACAGTTAAAGTCTACCATTCAATTCTTATGAAAATTTTTTGACAGCTCCAATAACCAATAAAATTTCCTTATTTTTTATATTATATACAATTTCACCCAATCATGTCAACATTACACTGATAACAGACCATGGGCTGTTCTCACGTTGCTATGGACACATACCTATTGATTTATTTCGATTTTGAAGTTTCAAATATTCAATATTTGGAAATGTCACGATTTGGTTGTAATTCTATAATTGATAAAAAAATTTCTATCCGAATAACCCTCGGACATTGATAAATGCTCAAAAATTTTATGACAACTTTCTCAAGCTTGTTGTTTGTAGGCAACAGACAACAGCCTACGGCGTCGGTTTCTAGGTCTGTTTCCAAGCAACAAGCTTTCGAAATCTGTCATAAAATTTTTTCCAACTGATAATGACCTTAAACTAAACTCCTCTATTAATAAATTTGACAATCAAAAAGAACACATAAATCAATAAAAAGTCTCAGTGGAATCAGTTTATGAAATTCTCTGTATCCAAAGGTATTAAATTAACACAACATTAGACAATTCCAAATATAGCTTTCATTTTTAGAAATTATGCTTCTGTATGCTCAGAAAAGATTTGGTAAGGAATATAAAGAATGTGGTAAAACAGATTTTAGCAGTGTTTTCAAGTTTTAATTTTTGTTGTTATCTGATGGTATTCATTATATCCTCTTCCCAAATATTACTCGTGCTCGTACTCGTTCAATCTTCATCGGCTTTAGCACTTTCTTCGTCTTTCAACTATAGCATAGTATTTTTCAACTAAATATCAGTTAGCAAAGTATTTGTTTTGTAGGGCATGCTGTGTAAATATTTCGCATTTTGATATTAATTATAAGGAGAAAATGAATATGTGCAGAATTTTCTCTCTGTTCAGTTCTCATCAAAACTTAGTTAAGTTTTTGTTCCCCAAACTGGAAGCAGTTAGCACTTAGCACGTGTGCGATGGAGGGGAAGAAAAAGTGTGTGTGAAAGGAATACTTAGATGTTGATCACGCAGGAGTTATTTATAGACTTAGTACTTAAAGCGGTTGATTCTGTGTAAAATAGTGCACGTTTTCACTTTTTTCACTTCCCCGAAAAGACTAAAGGCAGAGAGTCGGCACCGACTATAAGATCCAATTCCAGGAAAAAGAAGTAAGCGCTAATCTGCTTCCTGGTTGTCAGTCTCTAATTTTGTTAATTTTAAATACAGTCTACTTAATTTAGTACAATTTTTCAAAGCTCGGTGATCATAGAGTTATATAAAGTAATACACGGAAATATCGGTTCTTCGCATTTCACTCTACAATTTTGTAAAAAACTTGTAGATTATTTACAACTTTCATATTCAAAAGCAGTATTTACAAACCATCCAGAAAAATAAAAATTATATTCGACCAGTTATATGAAAAAAGATGAAACAGATAAGTCTGTATTTATTGCCAAACGTACATGCGAAAATTAAAATCAGTTATTCACACAGTAACAATAAAATATTAATATGTAAAAAAGATAACAGAGATATTTCATTTCGAAAACAAATGGTGACAGAGGTCTCCGTGGATCGATCAAAAGCGCACTGGGACCACTGTTCAGAGGACGAGTGTTCAAACAACATAATGGTCGACATTTAATTTTTTTTAACTGTGGATAACTAACAAAACTTTCAGTCTTATTTTCGTATGGTAATTTCATAGTTCTACTATATTTGGGATATCAATAAAATATAAGTTATTAAAAACCTGGAGGAAAAAAGGAACAGTTATCAATAATTTGTTTAAATCATTGGAATGTTCCAATTTTATCATTTTATCAATTCAGGATGGAGGAAGGAGTTGACAAGTTTATACTACTTTTCTTCTCCGCCTATCCTGATCCATCCACGATTAGTGTATCAACCTATATGATAAATTTTTTATGTAAAATGTAAAACATTAGAATTAAAATCATATTTTTCTGGGAAAGCTATCCCACAGTAAAACAACCAATGTATTTATTCCATATTCTTTTACATATTATTATACAATATTTTTCATGGAAATTTCAATTGAACGTCGTAAGAGTAGCAATTTTCGATCAGCCATCTTCAATTTTCATATTTCCAATAACCATTTAGTAATCACCATCCGATGTAAGCCAATTTTCTACAAATTTATATGTTATTTTGTTGTCCTGTGTCCATACAAATTTTATAGTAGTTTGTACAACTAGTGCGCAAAGAGTCACTTTTTCCCACGAGTGTAGGCGAGTGCCGCAAATCTAGCGAGTGGGAAAAGTAATTTGCGTACAAGTTGTACAAAATATTTTTTCTACAACCAAATTTATTAATGAAAGAAATACAGTTATTTATATAGTTATATTATTTAAACTTTGAACAGAAAGAACTTACAATATGAAAATAAATAGAAAAATTAGTTGAATTTATAATTAATTGTGAAATTTGAGCAATTTTATATTGAAACCGCAGGTAATAAATTTTCTATAATATCTGGAGAATCTTTTCAATATTGGACAGCTCAAAAGATAAATTATTTTGATCTTGGTTCATAGTTCCTAAGATAATGCTCGAAAGGTTGATATTTTTAAAATTAATAAATTAAATTAAATAATGAAATAAATAGTTTACTTACTTTTGGTTTGAATTTAAAAATTGTACACCATAAAAGAAATTCACTATTAGGTTGAATTGTCAAAATAAGTTGACAGGTCATAGGTAGCTTTGTTTGACATTTCGGTGCGGAAAAGTGCCATAGCGTGTACTTTTCGCATTACTTTTCCAACGGTTATCAGAAGAATTAAGAAAAGGCCTTTTTTGTCTATACAAATTTGTGTAGAAAAGCGTGTTTTGCATAGTGGTTGTAGGAAAACTATTTTTATTTGTTACTTATTTTGGGTGGAAAAATCAGATAGTATCGTTAATTTTTTGATAGAAGAAAATACGACTTTCCTGAATTTCCGTCAAATTTTTAAACCATTATTTGAAATGAACGTAGCAAAAAACTATGCTAAATGCCATCAAATCCATCCATTGGTTTTAGTAGAGATTTCTAACGATGTCTAAAATAAATAGAGCCTGATGACGCCATTTGGAGCTTAGAAGCTCTGGAAGCGGAGATTGTCTAAGTGTTAATCCTGCAAAAACTGCGCTCTTTCTCTTCACAAGAAGAGAAATTTCAAGAGACTAAAACTGCCATGCCTCTGCAACGTGCTAACCCAGATGAAGAATCTGGGTGTAATTCTGAATGCAAAACTAGCCTACTCGATAAAACAAATAAATGGCATAATGACTACCAAACGGGCAATCGGATATACATGTGGAGTAAATCTACGGATAGTACACTTGCTGCACACAACTGTGGTGAGACTCTTGGTCTAGTGGGAAAACATAAGGAAAACAAAGAAACTGGAGCTATCAAAACTTCAGGGACTTGCCATGTGCCAAAACAGGAAAACGGCAAACTCCTGGCCGCCAAAAAACCCTCGGAGGCGCTGACCCACAAAATATTAATCCTCAGTAGACGCCAGACAAGGAAAGCCACGGGATTACTCACCAGTCACTGTACCCTAAGATACAACCAATCTGTCGGATGTTAATGGAATGGAAGAGGAGGAAACAGTCTCACACATCATCTTTGAATGTGAAATACTAGGACACAAGGAAGGTATTTTCCATAAACGACCTATTGAAAAGTATGTTGGGCCTGATAAGGACTACTAATCCTTTTACATAAACGGTACAACCAAGAGCACAAAAAGCTGAGGTGCCGAGGATGCGAAGCCTGTGACTGGACAAAATAAAACAGGAGAAGCAGAGCTGTAGCTTGAAATAAAATTCATATTTTCACATTGCCAAAGCAAAGATTTATGAGATTTTGGGAAATACTTGCGATTGTCAACTGCCTTTGGTTCGATTTCTAAAAGTAATTCTTGAATATAGATGTACTATAACGCCCTAAAATCAAAGGACAAGGACCGTTCACTAAGAAGCAACAACTATATGGCTGTATGCCACGAAGGACATTGGCTTACACTTCAAAGGTAAACGGGGTTGGTATATCTGCAAGATAGAACCAACCATTTTAGTTTCGAAAGGACCATTTCATTCATAGACCGGTCTTTGTTCTTTGATTTTCAAGGACTATCACCTTTGAAATCTATTGATAACATGCTTTACTAAAATGACAATTTATTTGCAGGAAACTGTGAATAAAGTAGATAATTTTTGAATATTTAATCACAACTGCATGCAGATATTTTGATTTAAAATAATATTTCGTGAAAGAATGTCCAACTTTTTATCGATTTCGGTTTTAAAAACGATAGTTGTACCTATTATCGTCCTCTACTATTATTAACCAATTATTTTCCATTTGAAATACTAGATTATGGATAATGTACAATTGACATGCAAACTCTATCGTTAGGGTATGACTCAAACGTTTTTTTCTTCATTTTTCAATACAGTGAGTTTGTCATTAAATCTAAATTAGGAACTTTTTTTCTTTTAGACTAATTAATCTAGTTTAATTATCATCAAGATTAAACATTTATTTTATCTTACTTACTAACATTAAGTTACTGAATATTTGATTAATCAGTTGATACTATTGCTGTATTTACTGGTATTCCAATTATAAAAAAAACTTGGAAAATTATAATAAAAACGTTAGTGACTGTAATTTTGGATGTTTCTTGATCATGTTAAATCTATATTACTACAAATATTACAGATAAACTGATAAAAATATTCTTAAATTATACTAATAGGAAATTAAACCATCCGACTGAATGTTTCAAACTTTATGTGTGTAAAGTTTTTGTAATAAATCGAACGAAAATTAACTTGGAAGTTCTTTAATCACTGATGAACATTTTTATGAGAAGAAAAATCGAATCCAAATGTCAAATGTTTTTTTGAAATAATAAAAAATAAAGTTATCACATCTGACGTAAGAAAAAGAGCATTTTCTTTATCCGGCTCGAAGGACCACAAATGTTGGAGAGATATAGTGGACTGTAATTATTATTATAATTCATTTGGTCAAAGAAAAAGAAGACTCTTTTTCTTACGTCAGATGTGACAACTTTATTTTCATTATTCCAAAAAAACATATCCCGTTACCAGGTATCGAGATAAGTTAACATACATGTATATTGTACAAGTATACATAGTGGGTCTTTAACAGTAACAATATGAGGAGTACTTGTAGCATCACAACTTCTCCATCGTAATTCTGTGGAATCAGTGTGTTAGGTGAATTTTGAATTAAAGGATCTAGAATACTCGAATATTTTGCTAATTGTTTCTGCATCACAATTTTCAGGAATGACGTAGTTCCAAAAAAGTTCAATTGGCTCGGATTGTGTTTTTAAATACCAAAGAATTTTTCTGATGCTCACTTGGGTTGAACTCAGACGGGCCACAGCGACCACGACAACTTCATAAATGTGGTTGTTAGGCTTAACTCAGACGGACCACAGCGACGCGTCACAACAACTTCATAAATGTGGTGTGGCTAAGCTCAGACAGACCACAGCGACGCGTGAAGTTTGTGTTTTTGTTGTCGTCATCTGTCGTTGAAGACGACTTCAATTAACGACAATAGTGTTCGGTAGTTTTCATCAGTTTCAGTATGGAGAAACGAGGAGTGGCCAGTCGTTGCATTGCTATGGTGAACTGTCGTCCATGTGTTTTGCATTGAACCACCAACAACGACAATTTTGTGGGTGATACCGTCCACAGATAGCGACCATCGCTGAGATCAACTACAAGAAGTCGTTCGACTGAGTACTGCTCTAATTCTATTGCATTTTTAATATAATCACGACCTCCGCCCATTAACAACATGAAGTTGTGTGAAGTTGTCGTGACGCGTCGCTCTGGTCCGTCTGAGTTAAGCCTTAGAGGTCGGAGGTCGTCAGGCTAAACTCAGACGGACCACAGGGACAGATGACGACAGCAGAAGCACAAAAGAGTCGCTTAGCCTTAGGCACTCCTCGTTTCTCCATGCTGAAACTGATGAACACTACCGAAAACCATTGTCGTTAGTGGAAGTCGCGTCGCTGTGGTCCGCCTGAGTTTAGCCACAACCACATTTATGAAGTTGCCGTGACGCGATGCTGTGGTCTGTCTAAGTTTAGCATTAGAGTTGTATTTAATTTAGCCAACGAGGTATAAGAGAAAGGAGGAAGTTGAGCGTGGTAGTGATTTAACCAACTTTCGACGGAAGTCACCATATTTAGAAGCCACATTAGTGACATTAGTCATCAATTCTTGTGTCATAATGGATAACCTTAAGGGGAATCTATCGGCAGCGATTTGACAAAATATCGAAGTATTTTTGGCAAAGAATTTTGAGGTAATGGATGTATTGAAAATTAAGAAAAAAATATTTCATGTAGATTAATGTTGAACTTAGAGTTCTCATCGAATAAAAACTTTGAAATGCTAACCAAATTTTGTTTAAAAAATACGAATCATGAGGTAATTAATTACACATATTAAGCAAAGTTTGAGCCCTTGTAAAGAATTAAATATGGATTAAATGGAAAAACTAATTGATAAGAAGTCTAATTTGAAGTTTTATGAATACTATATAAAAATCTCAGAATCCTCAAATTACTTATGACCGTACAATTCCTTATTTAAATTCGGTTGCTACCACTAAAATATTGGATAAAAATCCATCTCTCGCTTTTCTATCCTTCTATGACTGACATTGTCTCTCTGCTTCGGTAGTCGCGTGCCGTTCCATTGTTGATACAACGCTCGCCGGTCTCGGCGGTCTTCCAGTTCAGTACTGAAGAAGCTTATAGAGTGGTTAGTACGTGAACCAAAATCCGCTTGGACCACTTGGCTACCTACATGTTGCGGAGCTTTCATATTTCTAATAAAATTTTCGTTAGGTATGTGAACTTAAACGTGAGGACGTAGGGAAACAAAAAAATATACAAAGCATAATTGTGCAAGGTCGAATTTGGTAGATGCCCCTTAATATACTGAATTGTGTCAAATTGAAAAGCCACGTTAAAAAAGTAGTGATTTTCAGTATTAGAAAGGTTATTTATGAGCATTAGTATAAATTTAAGTTGATATTGAGTTGTACTATAGTGTTTTCGAATGTACCAAAATATGGTTTCAATTCTCTAACAACAAAAAGTACCACCTTAAAAATATACATATGAGAGTTTTTTGTTTCTCCAAATTGAATAATTTAATGTACGCCACTTTGGTCGATGATTCTTTATACTGTTATGTTCTCTCCAATCTCTTTTACCTCCATGAATTTAGCCGACGAAATATTCTTGGAAGTATCGCTCTCATTATGTCTCCGAAAAGCCAATTCAAAAGTTCCACAAAATTCAACAAAATTAATAATTTTTGATCAAATATATCGATTCTTCGACATGTTTTTATCATGTTTCTGTATATTAACCTGTATATTAACCAAGCCGAATCTAATTGAGCTAGTAACGTAAATGTTAATTAAGTCAAAGCTTTCAAACTTTCACATGAATATCCGGAATTGGTACGCTACTGAATCGAATTTGGAACACATTCAAAATGCATACGGATCTCTCTTACGCCTCACGACATATTATCACTTATAAAAGTTGAATATTTTTATTTTTTTTCTGTGAATTTTATATTAGGTACACTCGAAATTTTCGCTTCAGTCCTTTTGATGTCAATATATAAATTTTTAATGACATTTTAGTTTTGACTTTGTAAGTCCGAGGCACAGATTATGTTTGGCGTTGCTGGTATGTACATATAAAATTGTTTAAAAGCAGGAAATGTAGCAATACATTATAAACATCGACATGAGAGGTAATGAATTTGTTTCGTACGTACTGGAACACCGTTTTTCATGCAAGAAATTCATTACGCGGGACTAAAATAGTGTTATTATTAGTCGAATAACAATATGGCTCTGAAGGAAAATAGATTATACAGAGAGTGTCGACAACTATCTACTTCTCTGGCTATATGCTACGACAGACATTGCATTACACTTTCAAGTTAAACGGGGTTGGGATATCTGCACGATAGGACCAACCAATCTGGTTTGTACTTGGAAAGGACATCGCTTGTATAGACCGGTTTCGGCGTGACGTGCGATGGAATTTACATTATACGAACTTTATCATATCGGTTACATAAAGAGCAACCTTTTTGACTTGGAACAGTTATATTTTCTCTTTGCCTTTATGAAATGCCAGGCCATAATGGATGAATGTAGCCTACCTTCACAAATATGAAACTAGAAATCTATTGGTCAAAGATCTTTTTCATTCCTAGCTCCGAAAATCTATAATTGTATACCTGACCCAATCCCAAACTCATAAATAATTCCATTCTATTTGAAAATAACTTTAAAGTACTAATTTGGAAACAGGCGAGACATTTCTGTCATAGTGCATTAGTGGTGTAATTATACATACCACGAACAAATCTATATTATGATATATGATATAATTTCATCAGGGTTGTACCAACATGTCTAACATTAAAATGGGTATTATTGTTTTTATTCGGCCAAATCAGGCGTATCTACTCCTATCGGAGACCTTTGGGTTGCTAATTCACTAACCGTTAACAACTTATGTGATAACCTATATTATATTTTGTGAATAAATTACTATTAATATTACCAGACCTTGCTGGTAACGTTCACCTATCCCAAGTATTGCTGCCTTCTACAGATCGATGTATGTGTCTTTCTGAAAACCTAGTTTGATGAGTCTTGTAGAGTTTTGGGAATGAGTCCCGCAGATGAAACGATGACCGGCACCGCCTCTACTTTCTCTGTCCTACCACAATTGCAAGATCGGAGTATTTTGAAATTTTCTCGTGGTATTTTTTTTAATTTTGTTGTTATTGGCTACAGCAACATGCACTAGAAGAGCAGAATTGGTTTTTTTATCCACAACTACAATATCAGGCCGGTTATTTGTCACCCGTATTTCGGTGATAATTTTTTACTGGATATAGTAACCAATCAAATTACTTAATTTCAAGTCATGTGTCAAATTTCATCCAATCACCGCTGTATTACAGCAATAATACCCTACATGTGGTGTTTTCAGTTTGGTGTTTATGTTTTATTAAAAATTAATTAAACGTCAAACTGATAACTGGATTAAAAATGTCGGAAAGATTTGGTATTGCATCTAACGATTCAATTGATTTACCAATTTTACTTTTCACAACTGTAGTTTTAAATAAAAATGAATAATTTTTGATTAAAACTAATAAAGTTTGAATTGAAAAGTAGCGTCAGATTGACAATCAATTTTTTGATATCAAAAAAGTAAAAAATTATCTTATCGAATACTCCTCGGGTCTTGATAAATACTCAAAATTTTGTCGTAGAGAATCCTTCAAGCGTGTTGCTCAAAGATAATAGCCCTCGGCCTTGGGCTATTATCAAGCAACACGCTTTCAGCATTCTCTATGACAAAATTATCTCGGTATTATCAAGACCCTAGGGGTATTACTACTGATAATTGACCTGTTTAGTATAAAATCAGCATTATCTAGAACCGAATGAGGATAATACTTGTAATAAGGCGTGTAGGTGTTAACTAATTCAAATGCGTAGGTAATGAATGGCTCAATCAACCATATATCGACAAGGAAGCACCAAATAAGTGGATCTATAATGGAACATTGCTTCCATAAACAGAAGGATTTATGATAGTAATTCAAGCGAGACCATTACGTCGGGATGTTGAGCCATTCATTCATTGTTGTTCGTTGAAGAAAAACAATGTATTTTGCCAAACAGAGTTTCGTAACATGATGCAATTTCTGCTTCTTGTGTTACGTGTTGATCGATTGTTATTCCCAAGCATTGAAATGTTGTCACTTGTCCTTCTATTTCTTCTTGTCCTTCTCCTATAACCATAACTTGTTTTATTTTTATTCATAACCATCTTGTTTTCTTCCAAGATAGTATTCCATGTTTCTATATTGTGTTTCAGATCTTCTTTGGTTTCGCAAAAATATCTATATCGTCAGCAAATGCCCCTTCTGAAACTTCTACTTTGTTAAGATCCATGTATCCTATATTGATTGGTATTAAAATAAATATAAATCCTGTAAATCATTAAGGTTTCATCGTAGAAATTGATTTTTTTTAAAGCAAAATTGAAGAATTGCATCCAATTACACAATATGGAAATATTTTTATTGCAGACAATAAAACACAAGTACCTATTCCGATTGAGTTTTCAAGATAAGTTTCAACTAATTTGCAATAAAAAATAATCTACGGATAATTAAAAGTCCAATTAACATTCGTGCGGTGAACATTTGAAAGCCAATAGCTTTAATTAAAAAATGTCAGCTTTATTGAAATGCATTATAAAGATATTGCGGATTGAACGTTTTAAAATAAACACAGCGTATTTGGAATACTAATTTATTTATACAGTGTCATATAAATCAATATATATCTAAACTATAAATCGCTCGCATGACAAAGCACAAATGAAAAAAATAGAAAAATTGAAAAAGGAGGAAAACAATAGAGTGCAATTATTTTTTATGGTTTCCTGTTGGGGAAAAAATGCCGGACCGTATATATTCCAATTGCAGTCAATATTATTTATTTTTAAAGAGCAACTTCCATTATATAGCAAAATGAAAACAATGCAATAAATCAGAATTCCAGGTCATTTCAAATGAAAAATGATCAATATTGCTGCTGCTATATTTATTGTTCGTAGAAAGAAACTACCAACAAGAATACGCCTATAGGAGTTACAATATATAAAATGTGGATAAACCGATATACAGAGTCGGCAAATACATATAGATTCAAAAGTTTTGCATCACCCTAAATCTCCGAAAAAAAAAATGTGTTCATTATAAATGGATAAAAGATTAATCAAATAATTAGTTTCAATAAAAAAACGTGTATATTTGTCAAAAATTTTTATTATCCAATAATAAACTTGCTTTAAACATAAAAAGTATTCTTAGAAATTAAATAAATTAAATACAAATTGATTCTTTTGAAAGAAAAGGTTAAGTGAGAACCTGCATGAGATATTTCGCCATTCTTCTTGGGCCGCATGAACAAGCTGTTGTACACTCCTGGGTGGATTTCTGCGTGCTGCCACTGCCCTGGCAAGCATGTCTCAAGCATGTTCTATGAGATTCATGTCAGGAGACAGGGCAGGCCAGTTCAAACGATTGATCCCT
>CAJUYI010001077.1:0-23718 GCA_910591695.1 Galerucella pusilla | reverse complement strand
CGAACTCTTACAAGCGACTTTAAGCCATTAGCTGAGCTAATAGCTTTATCACTTGTTCGAGTATCTGTTGTTTTGTTGTTGTCGTCGTTGTTTTTTTCTTTTTAGCTGCGGCTTGGGCGTAGCTGACTCCTGTCTTCTTTACTTCTGTTGCTGTTGTCCTTGTCTTCTGGTTGTTTGTGGCTTTTGGGCATCCTTTGTAGTTTGCCGGGTGTTTTCCCTGGCAGTTTACGCAGGTGGCCGGCTTGTTCTTCGGTCGTGGGCAGTCGTTGGATCTGACTTCACTGTAGTCTCCTTTTTAAAAGTCTGTTCCTTTCGAAGGAGGTGTCACATGCCATAAGGTCCCATGTAATATAATTGATTTCAGTTGCCATGACGTTGCAACACTTATTACGTCACCTGTTACCACTAGTGAAGAATCTTATAGTTAATTTTCAGCCTCCAAATTTCATCAGTTCTCTTAGTATCACCGTTCAAGAGAAAAGAGCGGACCTTTGAGAAGCAATGTATATATTATATAATTTCACAGCACCAAAAACAAATAATATCTCAATTGTTACTAGTCCTTATTAGTTAATTAAATATTATTTAATAATGATAGCAATTATAATAATTCATTAATCCAGTGGGGAGTGCAAGGGAGATGCACTTCTGATCACTGCTGTGAAATGTATTCATAATATACATAATGATAGATGTCGTGGGTCTGTACAGGATTCTAGAGTGTTCAGTCTGTGTTGAGTAGCTCCTCAAAGGCGTGAGGTTGGACTATAGTTTATGCTAATGAATATCTCGTTTTCATTGGCAAGTCTTCTACTGGTATTCAAAGGGGGTTGGTTTGTTTACTACCGATGAGTTACGTTGCAATTTTCTGAACATAAATTTGAATATATATGTAGAGTAAAAAGAATATTATTTGGTTAGATGAAGTGAAACATAGAGTCCATAAGTTGAATAAAAAAATTGAGCATTCTCAAACAAACAAATTATTAATGCCATTGAGTATTGTAGTTTTCAAAGCACCATTCACTATTACATAAATTTCATTTTTGGGTTTGAATCACTATTAAATTTTAATGAACTCTCGATTCATAGGAAAATGCACTTATTATACAGGAAAATCTTCGCGCAGTTGTGTCATAAATAGCTATCATTCCATGCGTGGTTTTCACACTGATACCTAATATTGTGTTTGCTATTTTACATACGACAGATGAATTTGTTGTAGGTGTACGGTTTGTGTTCATGTAAAACGTTTATCAAATCGTGTAACTGAAAGGTAAGTACTTATACATGATGAATATTATATACATTCATTTGAATACAGAAACTGTAACGTATACACCGTAGAATATTATTAATATTTTATATAATTTCGTTATCAATCCATTTGGTTTTGAATAGAAACTACATATATATGGAAACTAACAAGAGAATATTATGAATAGCCTGCTTCTAGTTCGTTATAAACAAGAAATAATTCCATATACACGGTATGAATTAAATTAGAGTAACAAACCAGAATTTCAACTAAACCACAGCGTCGGATTTATGATTCAATTCAAAGATTTACGGTTTACTGGTCATGTTGTGATTTTAAGCAATACTACATTTTAATTCACTGTTTGGACTCTTACTTTGTGGTACTCTACTCAGACTACTTTTTTAAATGAAACTAACTATTTATGAAGAGTTCCAATTTAATGAAAAAATATCTAAATTATTTTGATATTTTAAATATATTCGTCAGAATGACAGAAGTTGCATTTAATGTAATGTCCTTTTGATGTTTTTGTCTTGTCATTAATTTACTTCTCCAGAGTATAAGGTTCTTAAAATAGCAAATACATAAGATTGAGTTATTGTGACAGCTGATTCAAAGGTTAATAATAAAATTTGTACAATAATCAATAAACACATTATGGAAACTCTGTTTGCTAATAAAGCTGTTACTAAATGACCAGCAATTATATTTGGTTACTAAATGACCAGCAATTATATTTGCTGAAAGACGAATAGCTTAAGTTTTAAGACAAATATTATTCTTAATAATTTCAATACAAACTATAAAAGGCATCAATATTGGTAGGGTTCATTGAAGAACTAAATCATCCATAATTTATAGATCTTAATCGTAAAGGTTGTGATCTCCAAGTTATTTTTATATGTCTAGTTGTTGTATTCAAAGATATTATGGAAATAGTCCCGAAAAATTATTAAATAAAACTTCAATACCTAACCTTTAATATATGGAATATCATATCCTATCCTTTTTTTATTCATACCTATATATATTTAGTCAATTATAATCATATTAAACATCAAGTATGCATCACATCAAATGTAACTTCTGACATTCTGAAGATGATATTATAAATATCGATATAACTATCAAAATAATTTAGAACTTTCATATAGATTTTTTCATTAGTGTGGAATTCTTCAAAAACAGTTAGTTTCATTTAAAAAAATGTATACTACATTTGAACAATAACCCAGCTGCAGCATTTGAGAAAATTGGTAGTACACAGGTGAGCTTAACTTAACTGTATGTACATGGCTTCTCATGAGAAAATTTCGTCGAATGATTTAGATTCAAGTTTAATTCTAATTTTCAGTTTGTATTGATTATTTTCACTGACATCCCATTATTGAACTCTGCATTATCTTCAGGACTATACCATTTATTCCGTCCAAGGACATCTGTTACCGTAATCCATCTGGAAGGAGTGTTAAATGGTTATTTTGGGATAATAGCAAGTGTATAATGGTCCATTTCTAATAAACAGATTCCAGTCCTTGTACAACTTGGGGATAATAAAATTAAGGAATGTTTTTGCCAATGTATTATCATAGCCTGGATCGAAAGTTCCAGTTTGTTGTTACACTGATATTAAAATCAAAGTAATTATGCATGATTTGCGTGTAAACAACTTTCTAATAAGTTTCACCCACAATCAAGTCATTTCGAATCAGATCCTATCGACAAATGATTTGACATTTCTTAAGATTATATAATTAATGATTCTAGTGGAATAAAGTGGTTTAATTATTTTATTAATATGCTTCATGAGTATGGATGAATTATCGTGAGGTGGGTTAAAGGGCACGACAGGAGCAAATGTAATCGCATTGCTGATTCTTTAGCCAGGGAAGCAGCTGGACTAAAAAATTTAGGACCTAACGGCCTAACGACTTCGACAATTGCGGAACTAGCCAAACTTTACACCCATGCTCAATCCCTTGAGAGATGGGATGGAATCAAAGGATACAGTCTTGCTAGGATCACCCTGGGAAGTTGGCGCCGAAGAAATATTTGGCGATGAACAGGAAAAACCTACGTTCAACAGTAGGATTTCTGACTGGCCACTGTCAACTAAGGAAACACCTCGACACTATGGGGCTATTAGACACACCTCTATGCAGGTTGTGTGAACAGAAAGATGAAACTGTCAGGCAAATCTTATGCGAGTGTCCAGAGTTATCGTCAATAAGAGAGTGTGTGTTCGGTGAGTCTTCTCCTACACTTGCCGATATAAAGGAGATGTCTCCTAGTGATCTGTCCACCTTCCTGGGAGGGACAGGATGGACGATGACCTAGGTGGACAACTCCTCGGGAGGATGTACAATGGGTCACATGTGGCCTACAGATACAGAAGTATGGATGAAACTGCAATCATACTCTGATTGCTAATATACTGTCTTTATCATGTTTTAGGTTATTCGCAACAGTTGTTCAGAAAAAGTCTACATAATATGTTATATTATTAACGCAACAAGATAATAAAATTCTGTCCAAATATAAACAGTTTTAAAATTGTACCGTTATCTTCACGAGAATGACAATTAAGAGATCTTTTCTCATACCTATTGACTATTGCCAGACAAAATAGTTTTTCGAAAATCCTTCAGATTATTTCCACTTTGATACTATTCTCGTGTGATACTACTACAGAGAATATTTACGTTTTGGTTTTGAGCAAATCCACCTCTGGCATTCGACATACGATACACAGCACGTACTGGCTTTGATTGCATTTCTGTATACATAGTAATGAACCAAAATAGAAAAAAAGAGAGGAAAAATGTGATTTGAAATTATTAGTGAAATAATATATTGTTAATTCCAAACAAAGTTTTGAAGTTTGAAGTTTGTAGTTTGGAATACAACAGTTGTATTCAAGTAAAGTTAATGTTAATGAGTTTATTGAGTTTTCCAGAAATTTCCATAACATTTAATAGCTGATTACACAGAAAGAAAAAGTAGCCACTATACAATCAAAAAATGGATTGAATCAATCATTCTGATCCATAAAACTCAGCCGATACGCAATGTGATTAAGACAATCACTTGCATGTAATTGACTAATCACCAAGTATTAATACAATCACACAAGTTATTGATTCGTTGTATGTATGAAGATCGATATTGATGTCCACAGATCAGTAAACAATCATTGTAGACATCAATCCAATCATTTTGTTTATTAACTTGAAGAACAAACTTGATCCCCTCTGTCCAGTAAATAATAATCATCAACATTAATTCAATCATATTGTTTATTAATTTGGAGAGCAGAATTGATCACCACTAGAAATTAACCTAATCGTTATTGTAATTGATTTAAACGTTATATATTTTGTACTTACTAATATACAATAAGTTCGAAACGTGTACGTATCCTTAGGACTGCCTATATTTTCTAGAGATGAGTGCTCGCCTGCAATGTTTTCAACTATAATAATGTGTGCATGATTGAATCAATAGCTTATCAAATTAATCAAACTCATTATCTGCTGACATTATACATCAAAATTATCAATTCAATCCATATTTTTGTATTAAAGAGCGCATGTACTGTAGAGCCTATAAATTGTGGCTCATGCAAGACTTACCTTGTTCCCAAAATTAGCTGTTTGAATCATGACTTCAGGCATTAATAAAGACCTTGAACTTTTTGCAGATGAGAAATTTGTGCTAATCCTAATATTGCTGGATACAGATTTAGAATTGGTATAGTTAAGATACTGTTGAAGTATGCGCATACAGTAGGTACCTACTTATAAAAAAATAATATCACTTATGATGTCGTTTGTAAATATATTTTTTCTGTTCTTACTGTGTGAAATCCCTTGGAAATGATAATGTACATCGAAACTTATACTACCAATAGTATTACTACAGCGAAATTATCAAGAGTCTTATACCTATTATTTTTGTTTATATGCAAAGCAAGGTAATAGTAAAATGGGTTATAATAAAAAAAATATTATTAAATGATATATTTCTATTGTTCTTCAAATATTCTCAGAGTATATTCACTTTTGCGCATGATCGGTAATTCTCAAACTTAAAAAAGTGTATTTCAAAAATATGTCCATTCCATTCCCATTTTATTGGTATGTACCATATAATCATGTAGGCTCCACAACAAGGCGGCATCACACCCAGCAAAATTATCTAAAATAATAGATTTTCATTTGTAACCTACGTTTCAGGTTATGCGTAAAACTATAAATTCTTACTTTCATTATCAGTTACAGTCGTCAGTCTATCCAACATTGTTTTGATGTTTTTATCTTTGACGTGCTGCTCATCTCCAAGAAAGGATAATATTGCAGGAAATTCAGATCTCCAATCCACAAGTATATCCCTTTGTTTTGAATGTTACTCCACATAATGTTAGATCACTCACCTACCACTTACACTACGAACACAGTAACAATTTTAATGCAAAATCAAAAATCAAAATGGTCACCAACGCGAAACCACATGTTTTCACTTCACTCACTCGAAAACAAATCAGAGTCTCAGCTCCGTTGCAATATTAGTGTCTTGCTTTTGCAACAGGTATCTAGGGTGGGTTTTACGGAAAGTCAATAATTTTTGGTAATTATCGTAATTATTCAAAGTATTAAAATGATCAAAACAGTAGCATTAATTCAATCAAAAAAGTGATTGGTTTATTTACTTTGGAAATCGATTTGAGTTCAACCGTTTTATTTAATAACTTATACATCAACTTAATGCATAGCTGTGATCAAGTTGTTCTTTAGAGGTTAATTATCACAAACATTATAACAATCATTGAAATCCTTACATTCATCATAAAAACATTATATTGATTTCCGTAAACATCAATAACTATGCGCTCATCTGATTAATACAATCACCTTATTAATAGTAACGATGCTACCAAAATAATTATAGTAATGCTTAGTCTGATCAAATAGATCAAATTTGTGATCAAAATCGATCTATTGCGGTCAATACAAGCTGGTGATTCATATAAGGTTCGATATTTCTTTCTGTGTATGCAAGAACTCATAGCTTCGACGACAGCTTTACTATCCAACATAAAGATGATCAGTCACCTTCTATATTTTGAAAAAATTGATTGAGTTTAGAAATTCTATAGTATTATTACAGTTTCCTGTAATATTGTCGTATTTAATAAAGCGCGTTAGCAATCGATATCGCTGAATAATTATAATTATTCTAAAGCTTTATAATCTTGAGAAATATTTTTCAAAAACAGTGACCGATCAACTAAGAAGCAACAACTACTTCCCGGACTATACGGGGCTGGTATATCTACAAGATATTTAACACCAACCATTCTGGTTTGCAATTAGAAGGGACAACATAACTTATAGATCGGATTCGGTTCAGTACAAGGTATATGTTCTCCGTCCGAGAGCTCTAAGATCTTAATCTCGGGCTGAAGAAGACTCCAAAATCACAGTCAATACATGTCTTCCAGCAACGCAAGTGTGAAAGTTGTGACAATCACAAACCAAAATTCGAGAAATCTGACAACAAGACACGTGGAAACAATAAAGTATTATTACAGTTTCCTGTAATATTGTCATGTCTAATAGTTGTTGCTTCTCAGTTAAACGGTCACTGTTTTTGAAAAATATTTTCAAAACTTATAAAGAATAATTATGTATAGAAATTCATTCATAAATTAGAAATTTGCAATGTTGAATAAAATTGTTTAATAAATAAGGATATTTAGAACAAACTTTTATTTAAAAATAATTTAATACTGGATCCCAGCCCTGTGATGAGAATTTTTTGAAATAAATCTACAATTAAAATTATATAATAAATAATAAAATTAATATATAATTACATAGAATTTAATAAAAAACATTCAAACTAATAGAGCAATAATTGTATAATATATAAATTGATGTATATTTATAAAATCATTCGATCACATTATCTCGATTATATTTACAACTACTATTGTGAAATCGTTAACATTGGTTCCTGATTGGCTGGTTGTAATGACCATTGTTTTAGTAGGTACGCATATTTTCCGGGCATCTTGTTTGCTTCTGTCAACTGGATTTCACCACAATAATGTACATTGTGTTATTATAACATGGAAAAATCGTAATTCACCAAGCAAATTTTTAATAAATTTGTAATTACTCGTATATCCTACTTTCGCACCCAAAAGTTTTCTGTGTTAAGAATTCCAGCAATCAAAAGACGAAGAAGAGTAATGAATGGCGCTCTTTAACTACATTCAAAGAACACAACTTCTATCATCCCCTTCTTTTAGACACACTTAAGATAATCAAAAGAAACCTTCATGCGATACACAAATTTCCCCCTGTTTTCAATAAAGTACATTTCCCATCTATACAAGATCTTTACATTTAAAATCCCCAAGAGCACGGACGGAAAAATAACTGCAACAGGCTGAGCATTAAAAAAATCCTGGATTATGTAGACTCCGTTTCACGTTAGAAGAGCCCACGTGAAGTTGCAGTCGTATGCGTGAACTTGATGTCAAAACCAGCGCCATATTGTGAAATTGACATTCGACTTCAAATCAATAGCGTAACAGACCTGCATTTTTTCCATTTCTTCAAACGTAATGTGTTAGAGGGACATTAACAATCGATGACGCACACCAAGAAGGGTATTATATGAACTCCAATTAATTCAAAGTACAACTTTTCTTAAAAATGAAACGCAACGCATATGGTTTGCTAATGTGACATTTTTTTGTCACAAAGGACTTGTTTTTTACGAAGTTAGATGGTTTTATTGAATATTACCACCCGTGATTAGTGCTGCATCCAACGGGAGTAGAAGTGCTACTCTCCTTCCTAGTAATACAAATACCTATTAGTTGAATGAAGCTACCTACTTATATTTCCAAAAAGTTTGGAAATAAAATCGTTTTATTCATGAATATAGAGTACACTGCATGCTCGAGACTCTGACATTTCCAAGCGGATTTATAAGTCGTCGGGGTATTTTGCGTGTTGTTCACGTGCTTGCCTGCTTATTTCGATCTAGTCGATGAGTTTAAAGAGGTAATCCTCTTATAGACTGCGCTATGTGTATATTTGCCGCGCCATAAACGGCAGTTAATGGCAAAGCCTGTTGCTTTAGTTGATGTTGGGGAATTAAATGTGTGGTGTACCTACATCTAACATACCTTACTGAAAACCTTATTTCAACATGCCTACCTACCTTATATGTAGCAAATAACGGATGAGGTTGAATATTGTTGATAAAAACAACCGAATTCAAGAGAAATTGGGGATCAAAATCAAATTATTCAAGAATATTGGACTAATCATGTGTAACGACTGATGATTTACTGCAGAAAATGACTCAAGAGCGATTTCAATTGGAATATTATGAAAGTTTTGAACAGTGGCGTGAAAGCAATAAGAATGTAGAGAGGGTTAATGAAGATGTATTATCAGCGTATACGGAAGAAAAATCAGAGGTTTATTCTCTTAACTCGCTGAGGAACAAGATTTCAGTGTTGAAAGTTGCTTTGGGAGTTTACGACCTCATTGACATTTCGAGGCTGGTTATTTTAAATCGTACACTATAGTAGAGTATTACCACAGAGTACACCATCTAACAAGAGACGAAAGCTTTGACGGTTTCTTTGAAGTCGGACTTACACTATATTGAGCGGAAAAACGTCGAGGTATTGAAACATAAACTATGTGATACACTGAGAAAAGTAACAAGCGAGGTAACAAGTATATTGATTCCGTTGATTGATTCGAAGTAAAACCATAACTACACTAAGAAAAATAGTAGTGTTGATGAACATCCCTCCCAATTGGGATTGTAGAATAATTTTTTCAAATGCTAACATGAGAACACCTTATTATTCATCTCATGTGTCTAATAAGCGGTAGCTTATTTTTAACCTAGGTAAATAATCATTATTCGCCTAGGTTAATAATCAAATTACCTGGAAATTCATTCATTTTATGAGATGAATATCAAAAATGAGCTCTAGAAAATGTCTTTAGACAATATATGGAAATTATCAAACATGAAAATCGTTTAAAATAATAGTAGGAATGACTTCTATTGAATTCCGTCAGTTCCATTTTCAACGATTTTCCGTGACCATAAAACTATTGAAATCAATAAAATAATACACGGTGAACTTAGGGGAATGAACGGAAGTGACGACTTGACATTAACAGATAAACTAATTAATTCACGCATGAAAACACAAATTTGCGATCATAAAAACTACTTTCTTTCGCCTCTTGTTAGATGGAGTACTCTGTGGTATTACCTACAGAAATGGTATCTTCAGATTTGGAAAATTATTTATCTACAACTGTCGTGTAACGGGTACGATTTGACACTATTTTTAGTGTCATAATGACGTATATTACCGCACTAGTGCGTTTTCGATTACATTACCGCACTAGTGCGGTAATGAGAATCTAGAAACATATTAATACCAGAATTAAATATTTAAAATAACTGGAAGCTGCATTTTCAATTCCCGAAAGGAGATTTTCTTCGCTTGAACTCATATTTATAGATTTTTGTTCATTCAACTTAGAAAATTTGATGACATAACTAATTTATTTTTTTTTTTCACAGCCTTGTTTGTCTTTGTTGTTATGGTCACAGAATATGATACACAGTACCTTATGTTTGCAGTCAATATTATTAAAAATACGTTGGATTGAAATTTTTTTCAAATTTTATATTATAGGTACTGTTAATAATACTAATAAACAGTTGTAGATAAAATTTTGTACGTAACACGTGTGATAGGAATTATTAACGCACTTATGTGATTACACGACTCGGCCTACGGCCTCGTCGTGCAAACTTCACATGCGTGCGATAATAATGTCCATATCCCACTAATTACGTAAATAACTATTATCTAATTCCGCTATCAAATGTGACACTTCACGTCACTCCTTGACGTTAGGTAACGTCACATTTTTCATAACCTTCATATATCAGTTATGAAAAGTAGTTATGTAAAAACTTTACGTAACTGTTTATGTTTCAACATAGAGATATCACATGAGTTTCAAAGAATAATTTATTAATTAGGTAGGTACTGTCAAAACTGACAATTATTTCATTATTTAAACTGTACAATTAACCCATTATTTTAATTCAATAGTATTTTGAGATTTATGAACATAGAAAACATTATTCAGGACACAGTTATTTAAAGTAAGTCAATTTTCTGGGTGAATACATCATAGTAACAATACTTCTATTACCATTTGATTCCATATTATCATTTAATTGAAGATTTTATTGAATATTATGAAAGCGCGGAATTAGATAAAACGTTGTACGTAAACACGTTATGAAGAGAACGACATTGTTCAACACGCGTAATTTGCAGAACTCGCTAGCGCTCGTTTTGGCAAATATTACGCTTGTTGAACAATATCGCTCTTTTCATAACTAATTACGTAAATATCTATTACTTTATTGCCAGCTTCCTGTGCGCTAGAATGCGCACTAAACAAACATTGTATTATGACAGCAGATGTCAGTGTTTTGAATTATTATTCTTCTACGTTATTAGAATGATTCCTCCCGAAGAAGAAATAACGCTGCAAGTTACAAAAATAAGCTCAGTTACCACCCACGAAGTCATGTAAGAGATATGAAACGGAGTTTGAACTATATTGCAAATGGATCTGGCAAAAAAATGCTAGCACAGTAAGTGGTATATTCGTCGAAAGAAGCTAAAACCTTAAAAACTTGGAGATTATCAATGATCACAAATTGTCTTGCGATTGAAGAAAATTCTTCAGAAGATTCTTCAGAAGATAACAGTATCAGAATGGCAGTAGTTGATCAAGTGTAAGTTTTTGTATGGACACGAATTTGTTATACATGTGAGAAGAGTGGAGACAGCGGATACTTCGAACATTCTCAATAAATGTTTGTTGTTTCCATTCTTATTTCAGTGGCAATATAATTTGTTTTTTCGTTATATTTCTTATCCATTATAAACCCTATCCACAAACAAGTATGTTATCCATAGCGTAAAAGAACATCAAAGTTAATCTAAAACACAGATATATTCACATGAATAGAGCACAGTTCCGCGACGTAGCTTCTCATCATGAAAATTATTATTCCATAAAGGATTTCACCTCGTTTCCTTATATTGTATATTATCTGGAACACTCCCTGCATATACATACAACCAACCACACACAACTTTGACTATTATTTCCTACCTATGTATAACCAATTTAACAAGGCCGCTTTCAGGTACCTGCGCCTCCTATTACTCTCTACTTAGAGTTCATGCAAGAGAAATAGCGATACACCAACGGAATTTCAATACCCGAATAGTGAAAATGGAATTTACAGACAAAATAGTGCGGATCTTGGATGAAACGCATTGTGGTAGTTTACTGGGGCGCGGGAAGTATTGTAAATTATATAACAGATATTTAACAACAAGGATTCCTCTATGGATATCAATAATTCATCTTTGCAGGCACTTGAACCAGTTTTTTCTCACCGATGAAGGTGAAGGAAAAGTATATTTTGCGAGCCATACAGATGGGTCTAAAACAATAATAAATACTGGGATATGAGTGTACCAAACATTGTGAGAGTTTAAGCGGAAATATACACTGTATGCTCGGTTTCATAGCTCAATTTTGCTGGAATAAAGGAATAGAAAAGAATTATTATAATGTCTGGAAGTTAAGCTAAAAGTTATAATGAGATTTTGCGTAATCAGTTCTACACTTGCATGGTTATTTCTAGAGCAAAATCTCCACCCTACCGAAAGTTCTGGAAAATTTATAGGTTTGTGACTCAACCGTCCCCACAGACATCTGTTTTTGGGCGGCTTAATAATTTTTGTGTTTAGTGGATGTTTGGTCACTACTATTTGTCTGACTGATGGAATATAACTTTGTTATAGTTACCTCAATAACATATTCAAAAATATGACATGTAAAAGTAAGTTCATGTATTCTCTGTAGAGCTTGAAGCGTCTGACAAAAGTTCTGGCCCATGAAAAGTGTCTGACACTAATGGATACTACCTCAGAAAAATATTCTACAAAACATATAAACCTAAGTTATTCAGGATAAGATTAGATTCGAATTGGAGTGGCTCTTTGTCCTATCCCACTGCGACCTTTGCGGATCTATTGTGGTCCTCCCCATAGAGCTCGATATCTAGCTTTATTCTTTTCATTAGACTTTTCAGCCTGGATACCGCCTATTTGCGTAGCTCTCTGTCTTCAGTTTTTCCTCTCCGAGTTTGTGGAACCGCACCCTTGCTAGGCCTTCGCACTCACAGAGTATGTGCTCCGCGGTTTCGTCTTCTTCCTGGCAGAACCTGCATAGGCTGTCATCTGCTTGGCCAACGCCTGGTTGTTTATCCATTTGAGGATGCTCTGCTTAGTTGGACATTTAGCAATTCCACAGAAAGGTTCTGGCCCTATCATGACCTTCGTTGCTCCCTGCTTGACTAATTTATCGTCCTTTTCATCACCTTTTATTCCTTGGTGACCTGGTACCCAGGCTGGGGTGACTCTATCATAACTACCTAGTCTGTTGAAAGACTTGCGACACTTCCACACCAGATTTGACGTTATCCAATATAAGTGTATCGCCTTTAGTGCTGCTTGGCTGTCGGAGTAGATGACGATGATTCTTTGGCTATCCAACTCTCTTGCACGGCATTGCACCGCCATTACCTCTGCCTGAAAGACAGTAGCATGATTCCCTAGGCTTTGAGAGATCGTGATCTTCTCTTGTATCCCATATATTCCGACTCCTACTCCAGAGTCTGTTTCAGAGCTATCAATGTACCAGTTGGGTTTCGCTATTATAGAAGGCCCCGCTTCCTAGTCATTTATCTCTGGATATAAACTGTATATTCGTTTTTAAAGCTATATTGTGGGGCAATCTGATCCATTGGCATTCTCATTATTGGATCTGCCTTTATCTAAGTTGAGTCACTCTTATTTTCAGTTACCTTTCTCACCTGGTACCTGTCCAGGTGTCACAAGGCAACCACCACAAGAACGCAGGTAGTCAAAGCACTTAAAGTTTCATCTATGTGAAAATAAGTTTTGTCAGATTACTCTGGGATCTTACTCTATTACCACCCAAGGGTGTTGATTTGACAACCGGTGTAAAGGGTAATCGATAACTTTTTGGTAATTGAATCCTTTGATCTTCAAAACAGTGTCAAAATGCGTTGTTTACCATAGAAATTTTTTCTACACCAGAAAGAACTGGATAATAATTACAATCCTCCAAATATCTCCAATTTTAGTCACTAAACTCGAATATCTGATACCTAATTGGCAGCAAATTTGGAGAATTCAGTGATGCAGTTTCCAAGTTTGAAAAATATTGTCGAGTCTACGTTTAAAGACCTTTTTAACGACACTTTATTCACGCTGAATGACCTTTCAGATGAAAACATCCAAGCTGCTTGCAAAAGTATACCGAATCCGATTTTAAGCGCACCTTGCTGCTTTCGTTGCTTTGGGATACAAACACCAATTAAATATGTACCTAAATAAAAAATATATGCAAATCGTCTCCTAACCCAATATTATAAAGGATTCAAGTATTTGTAACGGATAATCCTCTTTAAAAAATTATTCTAAAATTCCAGCGAGCGGCATACAAAAAAATTTAGATCACTAAAAAAGTTACGATAATGTAACACAAGATATATTTTAAGTAATAGCCTTCTTGGTGTGCGTCATCGTTTGTGACGGTTTTGGGTATGTTTTATTTGCTATTTTGACACATAGCTAACCTAAAAATTGTTCAATTGAATCACCAGGATCGTATTCAGCCAAATTCGAAAAGGCTATGAAATTATGAATTACCAGCTTCCTTTTCTAACTGAAAATACTTGAGAACTTTCAAAATGCTGATATTTGTCCGTGTATCTATGCATATTTTTGTATTATTTAAATATACAGTGCTATCCAAAAGTCCCCCCCCCCCTCGTATCTTTTGAACGGCTACACTTACATTAATAAAATTTGGAGGGTGAAAATAAAGTGTTGTAATCTTCTCTACGAATGGTAACAGGTGACGTAATAGTAATAGATGACGTCACAGTGCCACTCTGGCCAATAATTTTAAATAGGACCTTATGGCAAGTGATATCTCGTTTGAAAAGCATTGATATTGGCTACATAGCCATATTAATTTTGTTTGGGTTTAAACTAATTTTGACGGATGAATTGAATAAATACCAAAATTATTGAAATTATTTTTTTAAATTTAATTAATCAAATATCAACAATGGATTCTTATAGCAAGTGTTCGAAATGTGCTCCGTCTACTTCCTGACAGTAATACATCCTATTAGTAAACTCTTGTCGTACTCGTTCGAATGTGTCAGCTGAAATTGCATTGCAGTCTTCAATAATTCTTTCTTTCAAAACGCCAATGCTATCTGGTGCCGTAGTACAAACCGTGGATTTCAAGTACCCCCATAGAAAAAAATCTAATAGTGTCAGATCTAGTGACCGAGGTGGCCATTCTATAGGACTTCGCCGGCCGATCCGTCTACCTCGATATTCTTCATCCAGGTAACGTCTTACTGCACTATAATAATGTGCAGGAGCACCATCTTGTTGAAATGTTATTTCCAGATGGCCGAATTCATCTGGATTATCTTCCAGAATTTCAAGAATTAACGGCTCAATTGCATTTTGTAACATCTCCAGATACACTTCAACGCTGTAATTTGAATTTAGGAAAACAGGATCAACTATGTGGTTTCCCAAAATACCTGTCCAAACATTGACTTTTTCTGGAAATTGGGTATGTTGTTCACGAAAATTGTGAGGATTTGTGTCACTCCAATACCTTACACTTTGTTCATTCACATTTCCATTGAGGCAAAAAGTACTTTCGTCACTAAAACAAATTGTTTTTGTGTAATGTGGGTTTTGACTAATTTTATTTGTCATACATTCACAGAATCAGTCTTCTGTCGGGGTTGTCATCCGAAAGGTGGTACACTCTCTGTACTGTACTTTTACTCTAATTTGAATTTAGGAAAACAGGATCAACTATGTGGTTTCCAAAAATACCTGCCCAAACATTGACTTTTTCTGGAAATTGGGTATGTTGTTCACGAAAGGTGTGAGGATTTGTGTCACTCCAATACCTTACACTTTGTTCATTCACATTTCCATTGAGGCAAAAAGTACTTTCGTCACTAAAACAAATTGTTTTTGTGTAATGTGGGTTTTGACCAATTTTATTTGTCATACATTCACAGAATCCGAGTCTTCTGTCGTGGTCGTCATCCAAAAGGTGGTACACTCTCTGTACTGTACTTTTACTTACTTCACAGATAGACGCAACTTTAGTTGAAGAAAAAGTAGGGTTTACTACCATTCCTGCAACTATATAAATTCTATCATCACTAGATGTTGGTCGACCAGATCGTTTGGCAACTTGAACACTACCTGTTGCTTCAAACATGTGAAGAAGCTCCCTCAAATAAGTTCTCGAGATAGGTCGATCTGGGTATCTCTCATTAAATAAACGTTCTGCTTCATGGAGATTTTTTCTAGATTCTCCAATTATTAAGATAGCTGCTACTTTGTCGGCTTGAGTACGTACCATTTTGCCTATGTAAACTCTTAAACGTCTCGTTAAACAATAATCAAATTAAATATTTAAGCTATTTAGAAAAACTTTGCAAATCAACAAATGCCATTAAATTGAAAACGTCAATTTTTTGACCACTAACCAGAGGCGGACTGAAAAATCTTCAATATTAAAATGTGAAATAATAATTTTGGTATTTATTTAATTTATCCGTCAAAATTAGTTTAAGCCCAAACAAAATTAGTATGGCTATGTAGCCAATGTCAATGCCTTTTAAACGAGATATCACTTGCCATAAGGTCCTATTTAAAATTATTGGCCAGAGTGGCACTGTGACGTCATCTATCACTATTATGTCACCTCTTACCATTCGTAGAGAAGTTTACAAACTTTATTTTAACCCTACAAATTTTATTAATGTGAGTGTAGCCGTTCAAAAGATACGAGGGGGGCGAGGGGACTTTTGAATAGCACTGTATATATAACAATAAGATTAATATTCACTTTTCATAAATAATAATTGACCGTGAACAACAAAGTACAGACCTGACGAGAACTGTAAGTGGGACATTAGAAAAAAAAGTGAGACACATTGCCGCTACGAAAGGTACGTCTGTATCCTATTTTGAATTATGCACTTTTTTCAGTTACACAATTAAATATTAAAAAGTAATACTTATTATTTCAATCCACTCAGTAGATAAAGTTGGAAGGGGCACCGAATAAAGAAAATTCGGATTTTCCACGTTTCAGCACAAAAGTGTATCCTAATAAATGCAGAATGTTCCTTCACAGTAATTACGATTCCATTTAAGGAGCAAACAATTTCTCATTTCTCTTTATTACATCACCGCTATAAAGAAACACTTTATTATTATTTTTTACTTTTTTTTGAACTTCAAATGAATAAATAATTTTGAGATGTTACTTCAAAACTCGAAAGAAATGAAAGGATAAACAAAAAGAGCAAAAATACGGTTGGTGAGCATTTTACAAAGAGATTACGAATCACTTGAAGCATAAAAAGTGGAAGATTATTAATAAACGCTTAAGGAAGAGCTGCTTCACTAGACTTCTTACTCGACTTCTTATTGATTGGAAGTTTTCAAAAGATCCCTCAGTTAATAACATACAATTTTAATATTACTGAAACGACACTACATCAACTGAAAAGTGAACTAAATTGTTGATATCCGATAGAAAACTCGATTGTAATGAAATAGTTTTGGATATTAATCTTATGAATTAAACTATAGTATGGCCGATTCAAAGAAAAATCGCAAGTGAAGTCGGCTGCGTATGGACGCATTGAAATTCTTAGGGGTTTGTTGAAGTCTATTGTTTTTTTGCGAAAATGTTGGTGTAAAAGAAATATTTTGATGGAGCGATACTATATTGGAGATATTCGCGATATACGAGTATCGTCAAGAAGGGCGAAATATTGTTTTTCTGCTCCTATACTATAAGTTGTTAATTAAATGCCAATTTTCAGTTTTATAATGATAGTCATTATAACACTGGTTTTCATTATAAAACTGAAAAATTGACCAATAGAAATCTAGAATTTCAAATACCCAAGTATACCCAATATTTTCTGTAGAATGTTTGACATTGTTTTATGACAGTTTAAATCTTTTGCGCGTCAGTTTTTAAAAGAAATGTCAAGCACCAGACCAAAAATACTTAATGACCAGGGTAAATATTTAAACTTCTCAATTTTTGTTTACAATAATTTATTACTAATTTTGTATAACAGTAACATACCTATATACACTTTATGCTATTAGTTTTCGATCAGTACATGCCCAGTTCGAGTGCCGAACACTGGTGTTTAAAGTGCGAAAAGTCACATCTCGTTTATATTTTGTTTCTTAAACGTCACATCAAGTGTATTTCCTGTAATTTATATTTAATATTCCGTGATAATTTTGTAGTTCTGTGTCATTCGGTTTTTCAATGACACGTCAGTCATTGTCTGTCATCTTGTGGATATAATTAAAATAATATAATTGTTTTTTTCTGTTGCGAGCGTGGAAAAAGTATAGTAAGCACCTAGTGTCAAAGACATCTTTAGTCACTCATCTCAGAAAACTTGTGACTAAAATAACGTTTTTGACACTTGGTACTTTACATACTATGCCTTTAAAGCGAAGCATTAATCAGTATTCTATATAATTATAAAATTTTTTTAATACTTTAAAAAATTAGGTACCGTACGCCACAGGTACGTTTATGACGGATATCGGTCATGTTTCCTCGACTCTTACCGATACAGCATATGGTTGAAATAATACCCTTCTTGGTGTGCGTCATCGATTGTGACGTATATCCGGGTTTTTCGGCATGTCGTTTATATTATTTGCTATTTTGACATATATAGTTTGTTCAGCCGTCCTTTGCCGTTACGTCATACATTGTCCAGCTTGCTCTCTCATTCATGAAATGGATGAGACGGAATTATGACGTCATTAACATATTTCTTATCTAAGGTCGAAATAAATTTTATCTGTTGCTTTTGACAATTCAGTTGTCATATTTTGAAAACAATTCTTAACATATACCATTAATTATAATTTTGAGGTAAAGTGTAGAATAACATTCAACAAATATAAGACATACGTAAAACAGCAGAATACGTCACCGATTATGACCTAACGGCAAAGGATGGTTGAACAAACTATACCTTAAATTTGATAGATAAAATAATCAGATTCGTACTCAGCCAAATTTGAAAAGGCTATGAAATTAATAGTTACCAGCTTTTCTTTCCAACTGAAAATACTTGTAACTTCCAAAATACTGATGTTTTCCATGTTTCCATGCATATTTTTGTATTATTTGAATAAATATAAAATTCATATAAATAAAACAATAAGATTAATATTCACTTTTCATGAATAATAATTGACCGTAAACAACAAAGTACAGACCTGACGAGAACTGTCAGTGTGACAGTAGAAAAAGACGTAAGACACATTGCCGCTACGAAAGTAACGCCTTCATAGTATTTTGATCTCTCGATTGACAGGCTGCGCTTGCGCGTAATATAAACATCAACCAATCAAATATTTGTAAGTCAAAGATTAGGGTTAACGTTTGTGATACATTTAAACGGTGTAGTATTGTGATATTTTGATTAGGATTAATCACAGACCTGACTTTTTTCCATTCCTTTCTACGTAATGTGTTAGAGAGACATTAACAATCGACGAAGCACACCAAGAAGGGTATTATTTCAACCATAGCATCAGAAAGGTTTGTCCAATTATGAGCATCACATCCAATTTAACACCTGTTATTCTGACAGTGATGTCAATATCGAAATAAGTATCAATAATCTCTTCGAATTTTCATGATTTCTTCATTAAAAAATGGAGTTAATTACAAACAATGTTACATTGATCTAGTATTATGTAGAAATATTTATAATTAGAGACAAAGGACCTATTCTTTCATAACAGTTTAAGTTTACGAATTGAAAATTGAATGTTGTTGCCAAAGCTAATTTTTCCTCTACAATTTTTTGACCTTTCACCATTTTTCTCCATTTAATTTCCCAATTTTTGAGCCTCTAGTTTTGACATATGAACGATTTTATAATTCAATTAATATCCACTTCTTCTTGTACAATTTTATTATTCCAAAGTTGTTTGTCGATAAAAAAAACATTAAAAAACATGAGAGTGGAATATCAAAAGTTTATGTTGTAAGTGAGTATGCAACCGTACTAACATTTTTTTAAATCGTAAAAGTACATTTTCCACGAAAAGATATTAGAAAATGCATGTAGGTTGATTAAATCTGTCCAGTCTAGACACGTTATTTGAAACCTGAACGATGGATTGATAATTCTGCTACCTTTTTAAGCTTTTATATCAACATTAATATAAAAAGAATGAGCGAAGACCCTTGGTACCAATGAAAAAAGGGAGAATAGCGAAAAATTCACTCCGTTGGGAATTTTTTAAAATATGGAAGTCTCCTAAGTCGTAAGTAAGAGAGATGAAATTCATGTTCATGTATAATAAATACATTGGAAAAAGTAAAGTGGAAAGGGTTTTTATTATGTAAAGTAAAAGTTAGTATTTTTAAAAAGGTATCATACATAACTTAATTGTTATGCAAGGTTTATGAACAATTCGGAGTTAATATTGAAGAGATATTAGTATGGATGAGATTTCATGGAGAGCAGTGAGCAGCTCATCATAAATTTAACAAAGCTAAAGCTAACAAAGATCAGAATTTTCAACTTAAGATGAACCTTTGAAGAAGTTCTCCAAGAGTATCAGTCAGATACCTTCTGCAGCAAGAGTTAACAATGTATTATCCAGTACTGGCACTCTTCACACTATATAATTTTACTGTCGACTTTATTCACATGTCTTTTGTCGGCGTTTTCTTCACAAAAACTTCCAATATATTTCCTATTAATAAGTCAGAAATGAAAGAAAACTTATCGACAGTATACAGAGTGAGACTTTCGACGGCTGACGACTGGAATAATAATATTAATAATACTGTAGAAAGCGATCGGTACAATTTTATGGTGTGCATGGTGCCACCCAGTACACATGAAACTTACAAGGATCGTTGAAGAGAGTGAACAACATAGAGTAATAAATAAGAAAGGTTTTAAATCATATGGAAAGAAATGGAACAATGTTTGTGCGCAGCCAGCTGCGCATGGTACTTTACAGCAACTAACTGAACTAACAAACCCCGCCTCCCTTTACACAAAACTTCATTTAAAGTATTATTTTAATTTGAGGTTGGTCGTTGTTATTTTTGAATTTATTTTTATTTAATCTACTCATTGGCCTTTCTGCGAATAAATTAATTATCTTTATCATTGGTAAATACTATTATCACAGCATTTATCATCACTTATCAGAAGTAAGTTGAAAACAATGTTTACCCTAACCGTTTGAGCATGGAGACTAGCGTTTGAGGTTGGGTTTTCGTAAAATAATAACATTATTTTTCATTTTATCGTTTTTTTTTGGAGACAAGAACGAAGGATTACCAAAAATTTGTGACCCAAACCAAATTACCCAACTAGCAAAATGGAATTCTAAGGGCGGGTTTCTCAATGCTCGGTTAAATCTGTCAGCTACGTAGCCCTCAGCTATCTCTAGCCGCCAGTCAAAGTCTCGGTTACAATAGAAAGCGTTTATCAATGCACCACATAACCGACAGCTAGCTAGCTGGAGGCTAAGTGTAATTGAGCATTTGACAACCTTGTTCGGGTTATGAGCGTGAGTGTAATGTTGTCAAAGTGTGAATTTCTCATTTTAATTTGGTGTAAGAAGGATCACCCGTTACATGGAATATACATATTATTAATTTTATTCGCATATTTTGTTATAACACACTGAATCAAGAATATAAAGGTGAAAGTTATGATTGTGATTGTGATTGCTATTATTTTTGGAAAGAAAAACGAAAATATTTTCACTTTCAATCCAATAATTATTGCTCTTTATTACTGTAATTTACTTTCTATCTCGAATTTTTTCTGAACCAGTTTCTCAAAGTAATTAAAACAATTGTTTAAGATGTTGTATAATCACTAAGCCGAATGTTTTACGATTTTCCGAGAGAAACTCGGGAAAGTTGTTGGTTTTGGGACACAGATGTGGCGTAGCCGACAAATAGCTATGGAATAGATTAAACTAATTTAGCAACGTCGTTCGAAAAACATACAGTTTTCAAAACAAGCCCCGAATGAAAAACGATTTCAATGTTAAAGAGCCGAAATTTATTTAATTGTGTTTAAAAATAAAATTAATGAGAACGGAGTGAAAGGCTTAAAGTTTTTACTGACTGCTAAACTGAAATGGAATATTGTGTCATATGAGCAGAAAGTGAGCTGATAGTTAAGGACTGTCAAAGCGTTTCCTACTATCGTAGTATACACATCTGGCAACGCCGCATTAAAGCAAAAAATTTATTTATGTCGCAGAATGGGCTTTTTTTATTATTATTGCTTATTGTATACTTCGTTCCCAAATATTTTGTTTTGACATGTTTGATTGAAGGCCGTCTCGTACTCGTTTCTTTTAAAAGCGAACAGATGATGCCTAATATATATGATTATTTTACAACTGAAATGTTTGGCTGCTAATAGTATATTATGCAACGATCATGTAATGCTTAAATCAAATGAAGCTCGCCTTCGGCTTGTTTCGTATCCCGGATAATGCTCGTGTATCAATAATAACCGTTACACTAGAGTTGCATACGCTATTTTTTCTATCTTCATCCGATAAATAATGAAGAACTATAAATATTAAAAGTGAATACTCGTATTCCTATGACTATTTCACTAGAGTAAATTGATAACTGACAAAATTTGAAGGTTTTGAACTGGCAATTTTTTGTCTTGTCGCGGCAATTTTTACGTTTAATATATCAAATCTATGTGTATAAAATTCTATCACTCTGTGATAAAATTCAATAAAAAATCTTTGTTAGTGGTTTCTAAGGAAACTAAGTTGTTTATTCATTTATTTAATTGTCTAAAAATGATAAAAACTGTTTCAAAAATTTAAATAAGTATTATTAACATGAATAATACAAGATTTGGAAATAACTCAATCAATGAAATAGAGAGTACAATTAAGCAAAGTATACCGCGAAATACAATGAAGACAAAAAAGTCTGCGTGGGAACAGTTTAGAATGTTTCTGGACGCACGTAATTATACGTTAGAAAAGGATACTTCTGAACAAGTTATAGCAAAAATTTAACATGAAAAAAAGAGATGGAACTGATTATACTGAAGCTAGTGTGAAAACACTTTGGAATACGACTGCTCAAATGGTTCAGGAAAAAGATTTTTTAGAATTTAACATCAAAATTGATCCATTTAAAGATATTACCTATAAATTTGCTAGATTGGCCAGGGATACAAAACGTAAAAAGCTTCAGGCTGAACCTGAAACCAGAAAAATAAGTTCTAGCGCGTTTACCAAAGAAGAATTAATGGAAATGGTAGAAAGCTATTCTGAAGATAATCCTGATGGGTTACAAAAAAAGTTTTTTCATTTATGTTCGTTCGAATTAGCATGTCGTGGAAATGAAGCTGCTAATTGTGATATTAATTACTTTAAAAAATAATATGATAATAAAGGTAATTTTACTGGCAGGGTAGAATATAATCCAATCTTTTCCAAAGCTTACAGGACATTCGTCTGCCCATTCTTTGAAACCATATTTACAATTAAATGAAGAGCACCATTTCCAACTTATAGAGAACCTTCGAGAAAATAAAAATAAAGAAAAGGAATCCTCAGTTTCTAACTTAAATTCATCACAGGTTATGATGCAAAACAATCCCCAAAATAATGCTACAACGTACAATTATAATACTTGTACTTTTTACATAAATAAGTAATTTTTTTTCATAATGTTATTATTTTTTTGGCTTTGTATAATTGAAGTTTGCAATAAATAAAACGTTTAAACATATGATTTTTTAGTTTTTCTCTCGTGAAATAGTCATGTCGAATACCACTCAATTAAAAATTTTGTAAGGTAAAATTTTTCTCTTGTATTCAAGTTTGTTGCTTTTAGGTAATTTTGCTCATGACATTTAATCCAAAACCACTCGCCTGACGGCTCGTGATTTTGTTAAAAATGTCATTCGTAAAATTGCCAAACAACAAACTTTCATGACAATCGAAAAATTATGCCGACAAAATTTTCACTCTCGTGGTATTATATATGAAAAATTCTACAAAATTTCAATTAATAGTATTACCTCGGATTCTTTTTTTAATTTCTTGGGAAATTAAACCACAATATTTTTGAATTCTT
>CAJUYI010001076.1:42183-61633 GCA_910591695.1 Galerucella pusilla | reverse complement strand
AATAATGGCGATATTCATTTCCCCTTCAATTTTTCGACAGCTGTCTTATAATCCATCATAGGCCCTTTTTATAGGGTGCAAATAAAAACGTGAATTGTAGTTTTACATTTATCATTTCTAGTCGGGGTGTGCGAGGCGTAGCCTCTAATATTTTGGCAGATGGTTCTTCGTATCTATAAACTAGTTTTATTAGATTTATGTTGGTATATATATTTATTTAATAATATTTATAAAAATAGCAGTAAGTATAGTGAAATTATGTTTTTCTTTTCATCCCGTAAAATTACTGGAATATTTAATACTTTGAAAACACAAAATAACGAATCGATTCAGGACTCAGAATTACCAACTTAAAACAAATCTTAAGGTCAAAAAATTCTCAATAGTTCCCATAATTCAAAATTCAACCATTTTTTTAAATTATCAGTAGAATCCGTTTCACATAAGAAGAAGACACGTGAAGTTTGTCAACTGTCTTGCGCAGAAACCAAAATTGGTCTTGATTACACATGTCGCCTCATGCCATTGGCATTACAAACGATGTTTCATGCCGCCAGCCGTTTTATTATTGACATTCGTATTAGAAGCAATCATTTACTGTCGAATATTTTTGATTTTTGCAAGTCTTAAGACGGTAAATAAGTTTATCTGTGAATGTTGTGTGTTTAATTTGATCCCATGCCTCTAGTTTTGTGTTAACCAACAAAATGTGAAAACTTTACGCTAGTGATTTGAAGTCGAATATAAATTTTACAATATGGCGTTAGTTTTGACAACAAGCTCGCACCTACGACTGCAACTTCACGCGGGTACTTCTTACATGAAAGGGAATTTACTTTAAACAAATTTCAGAATGTTTTTTTCTACAAATTTCCAGGGCTTGTCGCTCTCAAACTTTTGGCCGTTGAAACTATAAATATGAAGATAAAGAGAGAATATTGAAATATTAGAAATATGGAGATTTATCAACAAATATAGAAAATAGAGTTCAAGTAATTTTGAAGTAATGAAAGAACAAGCTTAGTTAATAGAATGCTCAATATTTGCCTAGGAATTATACTACTTTTTGTTCAAATACTGGCCATAGAGGAAGCATGCACAGAGATAAACATTTGAAAACGATTCAAAATCATTACACTTTCGATAGTAAACATACTGTATAAGTCATACCCATTCTAAAGCCGGCTACAGAGAGACCTTGACTAGCACGTTTCAGTGAGCATTTGAAAAAACATCTTTGCCAGACTCTTCGAGGCAAGCAAGGCAATCAAGTTCCTTAAATATGTGAGGAAAATACCGCCTTCTTGGCGAACCCTGCCAACGTCAACGTTGGCTAATATAGTTTGACACATCATGTAGCCTTATTTTATATCATCATCAAGCCTTTGAATCTACTAGATTGTGGCTAACGCTAATGCGCTTTTAAATCCATTCATTAGGGTGGATTAATCCCTTTTCATTTCGGATTAATCCCTTTTCATTTCTTATTGATATAATTTCTTGTGTGTCCTGGCTTCAGAAGTTATTTTTTTTTCATTCTGCTCTACTTCTGCATTTTTTCTCTCTACTCTTTGATTCCCATCCTTTTTGTATCATCTTCTATCTGATTTCTCCAACTTTCTCTGGGTCTTCCCCTTCTTATCGGCTATAGAGGAGTCCATTGTGGTATTCTCCTTTTCATTTCTCCAGGCTTTCGTCTCATAATATGTCCTGCCCATTTTATGCGTTGTGCTTTTATATATTTTACGATTGTCTCATTGCTTAACTTGCTTTCTATTTCTTTGCTAGTTTTGAGTCTCCTTTCCCCAGTTCTTGTTATGTTCGGCCCCAGTATCGTTCTAAGAATCTTTCTTTCTAAGATTTTTAAGTCTTCTGCTTCTTTTTTGTTCATTACCGTTGTATCTAAGCCATACGCGATCACTGTTTTTATTAGTGTTTCGTATATTTTTATTTTGGTGTTTCTATTTAGGGCTTCACTTTTCAGAAGTTTTCTATTTCTGCAGTAAGCTTGGTTTCCATTGAGTATTTTTTCTTGCACCCGCTCTTTTCCTGTTTGTCCCATCATCACTCCTAAGTAGTTTTGTGTCCATTGTTGGCTTTTGATCGTTTTCGCTAAAAGTAGTTGAAAGTTGGTTACCCCAATTTGTTGATAGGGTCACTGATAAATTCTACTATGCTTTTACTAAAGATGCACTGAAATATTTGAAGTCTTATCAATTTTCAATTATGTAGAGGCTCATTTTTCGGAGAGTTTCATATTTTTAAATCAAAGACAAGTACGTGGAATTGAAGTAGGTACCTACCTGCAATTTATTATCTATATTCGTTTTCCATGTTATGATTCAAAGAATAACATTCATTATTATTGAACATACACAAAAATGTTTGGTTGTTTTGTCACAAAATTTGATGTAAAAGTGTACGAAAGACGAAAAAGAAACATATTTCAAAATGTAAATTAATTATGTTCGCTCCTATTACCTAAATGAATTTTTCAATATAAATCTTCTGAAATAATACATAGTTTAGTTAAAACTATTTGCGTGAGAACCAATAGATCATCACAATTAACTCATTGTAGGTAAGTTAAGCAGCAAGTTCATGTGATGTGTCCCCAAAATGGAAAAATATAGTTGGGAGTCAATTGAATCAAAAACTAGTTGAGCTCCATGGATTACTTGGAACAGATTCAGCTGCTTGATTGATGTGACACAAGTACATTTATTCACTCTTAAAAAAATTGTCAAACGGTTGTTGATTTGTATGTTCATAATAAGTTTTTTTCAGGCAAATGTTCCCGCAAATGAAGTTTCGCGTTTCGGGTTTAGACCTGAAGGCGAAATACATCTTATTGTTGGACATTGTCGCTGCCGACGATTACCGGTACAAATTTCACAACAGGTGATTATTTTTAAAAAATACGTCATTTTCTGACATGTCGACATTGTTTCAGGCGCATGTTTCCTGCTTACAAAGTACGCGTATCGGGGCTTGACAAAAAATCCAAATATATCCTTCTAATGGACATCGTCGCTGCTGATGATTGTAGATATAAATTCCATAACAGGTTAGACATATTATCCAGAACCGTATTTACTACTCTTTGTTTCTGTTGAATCGGATTTTACGAACTCGTACCACAAAAGCAGCAACCATTCGAAACTATCAATGAACTTTTAAATCAGCAGCAATATTAACAACATAATGACGTAATTCAGTCGAAAAAAACATAACATGAATGGAATATCTACAATTTAATTTTATTCTTGATGTTTTTGTCCAACAAAATACCTTGTCAAGTTCAAAAAACCATGTATTAGATAGTTAAAAAACTATCCTAATTACAATACACTACAAACTCCCAATACACAATCGTCTCCATCACTGTTTACCATCTCTACCTTCTCTAAATTTGGTGCCAACCATTTCTATGAAGCTCGTCCATCTCAAACCACCCTAATTACTGATCTATTCCTTAAATTCGCTCGTTTCAATCTCCATAACCTTGTTCAAGTCATTTCATATCGGCTTGTAGTGATTAACAAGTTTCACAAATTTATTGGATAGGAAGTTCTCAATATCTACTTTATCCAACACGTTTTTCCCTGTCAAAATCATTTGTTACATAATATCGTTCACTATTTTTTTGTTTTTAATGTTCCTGTTCAATTTAAAATTGTAGTTTTTGTACTGTTCTTCTTTCTGGTTGATTTTTTCCACCAATAATTAATCTTTTGATACCTGAAATATATTGGTTCTTCCTCGTATTATATAATTGTTTTCGCTTACCGGGCTAGCTCAATAATTTCTACTCATTATTGATAATTAGCGAAATATAGTTTACCTTTGAGCTCCCAGTTTATTGTAGTCTACAAAAACATTATTAATAGCTTAAATTCGTGGATAATTCTTATGGTAATTTGTTTATTGTTCGCGTTTTGGTTGCTTTTTGGTACCGATTTGTGTAATTCGATTAATATTACATTCGGGGTGTGTTTTTCCTAAAAAAAACGGCCCTTACTGGTGTGATAGAAAAAAAGCACGAAGCATGCGTTTTGAAAGTAGAAACCTGAAGAAATAACAAAATTAATCGAAAACAAAAAAGTAAAACCCAGAAAGATGCGTTCGTGTCGTTAACGATGATTCGATTTATAAAAATGTTAATGACCCATAATTACCACGTTTAATCTTATTTGTTTAACATGAAAACAGCTAACAAGTGTACTGTGAAAATTGATTTTGTTATGTAAATTGGCCGCATTTTGTTTAAAACTGCGTATAATATTGTTATTTCTTCACTTGAAAACATTTCATTTCCATATATATCCAGTAGTTAGTAGCAATTAGACTTAATGTTTTGCATGTACGGATAAAAAATGTACTTCGTCATTTCGATAAAATAAAAAACCTGTACTATGTGTCTACTGCATGACTAAACTTTGTAGGGAATAACTCTAGAAATAAAGCATTTTTCTATTTATATTATGACCTTTGGAAATGTGTTTTTGAAAAAAAATATACGATGCCAATAAGTATGATGACTGACTTCGAAAAATGGTTGCCTAATAATGTTTGAACGCATCAGCTTTATCAAAAAAAAAAAATGTTTTTTTTTTTTAATAAGGGTTATATTTCACAATTTGCAAATTGAAAATTCTATAATGGTTTTAATGATATAGGTACAAAATGTCGACGTCACACGTTTGTGATCGGTGTTTTAGATAAAATGGCGGATTGTCATATGTAATCACAATAGAGGAGTTCAGTCTTAGGCCAGTGTGGCCAACAAAAAGTGATTTTTTCCGACAATAATGGCAGTTGCGGTCTACCATTCAAAACATATGATTTTTGTCTGTTTTTATCATTGCGAACATCTATATTGTTTTATTTAAATAATGAATACACCCTCTTCGAACTGTACCAAGCCATAAATACATTGATATGAATACAAAGATGGAAATATACAACAACATTACAGTACCAACTATAACTTACGCCAGTGAGAACTGGGTACTGCAGAAAAAGCATGAAACAAAAATAAATGCAATGGAAATGAAATATTTAAGGAAAATAGCAGGTGGAACGAAATGGGACAAAGTAAGTAACGATAAAATCAGAAGCATAACCAATCAAGACCCAATAATATCAAATATTAAAAAAAACAATTGAACTGGTTTGGCCACCTAGTAAGAATGAAGCAAGATAGAATAGCGAGAAAAGTAATGGAAATGGGAATATCAAGAAAAAGACAAAGAGGAAGACCCAGGAGGAAATGGATAGACCAGATTGAAGAAATTGGAAAGAACAAAGGAAAGTCATTAGGAAAGATGAAGGCATTAGCAAGGGACAGAAAAGAATGGAAAACATGGGTTCAGGAAGAACTCCAATCCGACGCCTGAGAAGGCATAAGGATAAGAGGAAGAGAGAAAGAATACACCCCCGAAGCGTGTATCTTGAAATTTAAAAGGACTTTTTAGCTGAATACCTAACATATCTGTGGCCAATAATTCTAGGAACTCTTGGCATATCACCACTTCATTTTTGTTGTCTGTCACTATTTATGTCAGATGTCAGTGGAAATAGTAGTTTACCTAACAAGTGCGGAAAGTGATACTTTTCCGCACGCCAGTGCAGATGGCCGAACGACGCTTTAGCGAGTTCGGCCAGCAATCGCGTGTGGAAAAGTCACTTTACGCACGTGTTAGGTACACTATTTTTTCTACTAGCATGCGAAAAATAACCCAAAAGTTAACATAAAGATACATTTCTTATTAAATGCATATTAACAAATTAATTATTATTATTTGACATTCATTTGATGAGGCTTATACCAGGGCCATTAAAAAATGATTGAAAAATAAGTTGTTTTTTTATTGAAAATTATAGCAAAATTATAATTAATTTCTCAATTTTTCAGTCATTTGGTAAACTACAATCATACAAATATATATTTTAAATATTCAAATGTCAGTATATTCCTCAAATGTCAATAAATTTACTTTCCGCACTAGTGCGGAAAAGTGACTCTTTCCGCACGCTTTTTAGTGCGGAAAAGATTCACTTTCCGCACGTTAGTAGAAAAAAGTAATTAGAAGAATACAGATACAACTAACTAGAAATGCTACAGAAATCTAATCGAAAATGGATATACACAATTGAACGAATATCAACAAAAATAAAGATAACTGACATTTGACATAACTAGTAACAGATTAACAGAAATGAAATGGTGACTTGCCAAAAGTTTCTAGAGCTATTGGCCACCGATATGTTGAGTATTCAGCTGAAAAGTCATCTTAAATTTCAAAATTTACGCTTCGGGGTGTATTCATTATTTTAAAAATCCTATGTTTTGAATGGTAGACCTTAACTGTCATTCTTGTCTGAAAAAAACACTTTTGTTGGCCAACACTGACCTTAGACTGAACTCCTCTATTGTAATGTAAAGATAAGTGATTGCTCATCATGCCTATTATTGGAAACTTGAAAAATCTTTGCCAAATTTTGAACTTATAGTTATCTACTTTTAACATTAAAAAAAAAACAGGATTCAGCGCTGACCACACAAGTATAATACACTCCCTATAGTGAATTATAAAAACAATTTGCATCCCATGCCGTTTTAGGAAGACAACTGCTGAATTGCTTAACGCTCATATTTCCAGATACTGAAAATCTTTCCTTTCTCGCTGCACCTGTGTTATCAAAAACATATTTCGCCTCAACCTTCATGGAATAATAATGAGAATTATTATTGCAACTTTGTTTCCAAACAGTTTGGTGGAGCAAACGAGCTTGTATTGATGGAAAAATCAATAGAAGATACACTGAAATATTCACCGATAGCTGGGCTCTGCTCAAAGCTATCAGTAATACAATAACAAGATCCAGGCTGGCAAGAGACAACAAAGTGTCTCTAATATGGCTGCGGGAAAATGGGGGGATTGCAGGTGATGGAATGGCGGACCAGTTAGCTAAAGAAGGTTCTAAAGAGGACTGGAATCGTATTGTGGAATCACAAAAGATTGGATAAGAGAGGAAATCGGGAACTCGCTAGGTAAGGAACACCAACTCAAATTGAGGTTGATACAAGGGCACCATATGAATAGACTATTGAAACTGAGTGAGAGACATTTGAAGACAGTTACCGACCTGGTGACTGGACACTGCACCCTGAAGAAAAAACAGCCATTACAACTACTAAAAATCCCTCCAGTCAAACTAGCGGCCCATAAAGAAGACACGAAGCTTCTGGAATGGAAGTAGATAACATGTAAAATGGTACAAAGATTCAGTTCAAGTGCCTAGGCTGATGAGCACAACCCAAACGAATGGATGGATGAATGGTTGATAAATTGTGATCGAAACCTTCAAATAAATTCCCTAATTTAACTTTTTCAAACAATGCAGCTTATGACAATCCATATAATTTTAAGTAAACATATGTTCAAAGGTTGTTTTATAAGTAATGTTATTTTATTACTTTCCGGTTTTTCTTTTCTAGAATATTTTTAAATGTTACAGTCGATGGATGGTGGCTGGAAAGGCGGACCCGGAAATGCCGAAAAGAATGTACATTCATCCAGATAGTCCATCGACAGGGGAACAGTGGATGCAGAAAGTCGTGTCGTTTCATAAACTGAAACTTACCAATAACATCTCCGACAAACATGGATTTGTAAGTGCATTTTTTATATTATAATAGATAAATAGTAACAATTTATATACTTTGAGCTAGAAACAAAGAGAACTGAGTTAACACCTTCCACAGATTCAACTGTGTGCTTTCTATTTGCTCAGTTGTGATTTTAAAGAGCATCCTAAATTTCAGTTTTCCAATCTACTTGGTGTCATTACCAACACAACTTGCATTGTCTACCTCCAAGTTTCGGTGGAAGAAACTGGTAGAAGAGTAAGAACTTTATTACTTCTCAATACCTAGTTTGATAACCGCTGCTCTATTATATTCATTTTGCTATCTCAGGCAAACCCCAAAGCAACATTTAACTGCTTTTTATTGACAAATTTAACTTTCCCCAGTCGTCTTTTGGTTCAAAGATAGTTGTAGTGAAATATTGTCATAGATCTTGCTCACAATATGTGCCTACAACATTGTATTCCTACATTAGGTTGTCATTAATGTATTCTCTCAATTGTTTTATTCTAAAAACATCTCAGTCATCCACCAATTTATTTATTACTGTTTCATCAAACAAAATTGCAAACCACTTCACCGTTGTATCGAAATGGTGGATAAATTTGGTAGTTTACAAAATGACAGCTTAACCTCAAAAAACCAACGATTTTTTTTAAAGCGGTCAAAAAAATGGAAGAATTAATAGAAATAATTTTAAAATGTGGTAACAAGGTATTGAAGGCGCTTTTAACAGCGTCAAAAATTGAGAAAATTTCAATTGGAACTATCAGATGAACTGTTACTCAGAGATCTAAAGGCTAAAATAACTACAACACTTTCCGAAGTATCTTCACTCATTTCGTAAATTTTGTGCTAAAAACCACAATCAACTTAGAAATGGATTGTCAGTGGTCAGATGATTTAAACAACAAATGCGTTTTTTATGTGCAACTGATGACTCTAGCATGTGGTTGCAGCGGAGACAGATGTCATTCAACCAATAGATGATGTGAAAAAAACGTGCCAATACTGTTTGGATACGTAGTGGTGATTTGCCACTCTCTTCAAAAGCCAGTGTCACGTCTAGAAACATCTATGCTGGATATTAAATCTGCCAGGTATTAAATGAAGAAATCTTACCGTAGCAATCGACCTATTAATAAATAAGCTGTTCAAAATAATAAACAAATAAATTAATGATAGTTTTTTTTTATCTCTAAAATCGCTGTAGCTTTGATTTACGTCTAAAAGACAACGAATGAACAAAGAAAATTGAATAGAAACAAAGTTAATTTAGAATTCCCGTTTTTTTTTTGTCGAACCGAACCCGTCGTTTTGTTTTCTGTTTTTCGTGTAGACCTCGTGCTAAATGCATAATATATGGTTTGTAGAACATGTCTTATTCAAAGACGGACTCGCCCCGCCTAAGGGCGTGCCAGAAGCCTACTTAGGGGAGCCAAGTGAGTTTTATGCGAGAGTGTGTATATATGTATATATGTATTTATACGACTGAGTGTTAAACTAACCCTCGAATTACTGATTCGGCTCGGCGACGATGATTCATAGTTATGCGCGAGTCTGTGGTGTAATATAATATACGAAGACAGTCTATAGCGATGATAGACCGCCATATATAGGTGAAAAAAAAAGTAGTACTACAAAATCGTAAATGTTATGATATATTTTCAATAGAATCATTCATTTGAGAAGGAAATTTTTTCAATAAATTATATAGAACAATGTGTTAGTCCCCACAGACCCTTAGCTTCTACTTTTTTTGTCATACATCTCCATTTTATTCAATCTCTTGCAATCCTATTCCAGTCCTCTATTCCTAACTGATTCAAGTCTTTTCCAAAAGCATCCATCCATTTTTTCCCAGGTCTTCCTCCTTTTTCCTTACCTCCTCCACCTCCAAGGAGCGTATATCTTGTTCACACACCTTCTGTCATCCAACCTACCCACATGGTCTAACCATCAAAGCCGCTGTGCTTGAATTTATCTTGCATAATGCATAATACCTTATACATGTCTTGGATTTCTTTGTTTGTTCTTCTTCTCCTCTGTAAATTTTGCTTAGAATCTCTTGTTTTCACCTCTCTAGTTTACTTCTATTCATTTTATTTAATATCCAAGAATATATTAATCGAATGAACAATCCTCTCCTACTACAAGTACTAGTTCTGGAGCTCCCAAATGATCCACATTTCTTATACTTTTTGGAATTAAGCCTTGTTTGGTTTCCAAACAACTTTTTGCAAAAAGAGATTCGAAATTTGCAATGAAGTCGTCTACCTGGAAACATATTTCTTTACATGCCTACATTCTCAATTGGACGGCGGTTGCTAAGGCAACAGGGTTTAAAGAGAAAAAATCAGCTGTATGCATTCAGCAACGTTTTTTCGAACATTGGGCGAATCTTGAACTACATAGCTACTATACCAGTTTAATTTCCACTAGCCCTGCTGTCCTACCAGTCTCTTAGTATCTACGTACCCTTCAACGTTCTATATTTTCAAACTGAAAAACTCTCATTTTTTTTCTTTTATCAGTGCCAGGTCCTGTCCAATCCGCTATTTAAATCCTCCTGCTCAACTCTTACCTCTTAACATGATGCTGACCTCCCGCTTTCTGACCATCTTTTTACTAGTTTGCTTTTGAGTTACTTATTTCCCAATTTGCCTTTTATCATTTATTATTATCATATTCAAAATATGGCATAACGTTTTTGGTTAATTAATCTCTCCCTTCAATTTTTATTCTATGAAATATTATTGGAACATGTTTTTTGAAACAAACAAAAAGTTGCACTTGCAATCTCGATGGTGGCACATAAAGAGTAGCTATAGCGAATGATGATTATCACTCAGACAATCGTAAAATCCAGTGAAAACTCAGTTTAAAACTCAACGCCGAGAATACTTCTCATTGACATAAATAGCGACCGGGTGATGATAGCTATAAAAAGACTTATCACCTTTATGCCTACCCTCATCTTCAATCAACGGTACTAAAATTATAATTTCAATTCACTTACCTTCAGTCGCTACAAAAACACTAAAAAGTCTGTTCAAGTGGTAATAATATTATTAGTACAGTGAAATAGTGAGCAGCTCAAAAATATAACAAGCAGCCACTTTGAGATTTTCTTTAATTGGTAATCTGCTGAGGCTGTCAACAATTTGGAAACAATTGAATCCTTTGACATTCATGCTAAACAAATTTTCCTTTCAAAGGAGTAGAACTAAAGGATAATTTATGGCTGACACCCATCCATCTATCAGATCCAGAATCTTATTAAACATCAAAAACTTGTTAAAAATTGCTTGAAAATAGTTCTCCAATGAATGTAGAGAGGTCTAGGAATTGACCAATCCTGCTCAATTTTATTCGATGTCACACACTTTCTTGTACTTCAAGTTTTTAGTGTTCGTTAGGCAACATTTGATTGTATTCAGATGACAAGTTCTGGTTCTAAGTTCTTTATGAAGGAGTATGTGAAAAACTGATATGAAAAAAACCCAAAATTTAAATATGAATTACTTTTTAAGGGAATACCATGCATAATTTTACTTTCTCGTCTTACGTTTTCGAGCTACTTCCACTATTTCACACTTTAACCTCACTTAAAAGCTGTTGGTTGCGGAAAACACTTTTTTGGTTTTAACATTTCGAGCAAATTCCAAATTATCAAGTTTATCGATGAAGAATTTTATGTTTTGTGTAAGCTACCTAGTTCTCCTGTACTATAACGTAACAGCCTTGCCTCCCATAATTTTATGAGATCTGTGTAAAATAAAGCGTTATCTTCTTTAAAATCAATAAAAACGGTGCAATTAGTGAGGTATTTGGGCTTAAGGTCCTTAATGTACATTTTAATTACCCCAGACCACCAGTGGTGGTGATAAAAATGACTATTTGTCAGGAAAATATTTTAAATTAGATGCATCTCTTGAAAGAATAGTAAAGTTGAAAGTAGGTACTCGGTATATTTCTGCTAATTTCTGTCGTTGTTCATCAAATGAAGTGAATTGAAACGTCTTCGAAATACATTTTCATGCTCACAAACTGTCAATTTAAATGGAATGCTGCTTTCCAATTAGTTAATAGTCAGCTGTTACAAAAATGTCTCCAAAAATAATGAATTAGTTCGCATAGGATGTTGCCCATTCACAAACAAAAGCAGCCAACAATATCCTAAGAAGCGACACCAAAATTATTGAACGAGCAAATCATTTACATGTACTGAGTTGATATTTTTATGTAGCAAGACATTGAAATCTATTTTAAAATATTCTCCATACCGATTAAAACATCCAATACTGATTTGGTTGAAAATGACCATGCGCATTGATGATTCCAAGAGCTTGATTGGAAGGTGAAACCTAGTCCCATTGTTTCATGTGTGGAGAGATTGGAGCCAGCCAATCTCATACATGGAGCCATAAAAATTTTCTCGGCAGCCAAGCGGCTTTGAAAGCACATAGCTCTTACCGTGTGACGTCTAAATTGGTTTTAGACTGCCAAAAAAGGCTCTTCTCAATAGGAGAACTCAATAAAATATTGCTGGTCTGGATCCCTGGCCATCTTGGCATGGAAGGAAAGGAGAAGGCAGACTCTCATGCAAGAGAGAGTGTCGCACTTGTTTCTATCGGACCAGAACCTACAATTGGCATCGCAATATGCTTAGCCAAACAAACACCAAATAACTGGACAGCAAGAAGAGCTTTAGACTTCTGGCACAATTCACCAGGATTGGTTCATTCAAAGTCTTGTATAATCCTCCGAATAATATCTCCAAACAAATGTTAGACTATAGCAGGCATGACCTACGGGGCCTACAGGCCATTTAACAGGCCACTGCCAGAGCCTTATAGACCCACTCACTACACACCTAACCTAATCTAACCTAGTCTCCATGGTTGAAACGTTCCATAATATGCATTAACACTGAAAATGTCAAAGGTCACGTCATGTGTCAGTACCTCCTAGATCCTAGAGGCTCCCAAACTTTTTTGTGTCCGATGCCCGTTGCTATGCTTTTAGGTTTTTGTTAGACTCCCTGATTCATGTTAAGTGTTATGCTTCAATAGGAAATTATCAACTTTTGGCGTCAATTTTGTGAAGTTTAATCTTAAACGTCCTCGGCTAATGATGTCCAGTCTGATTCTTTTTTTTGTTAGGAGATTGGTAACAGCGCTGAGCCTTTTTACTAGGTATGACGATGGAAAATAAATTAAAAATGTCCTCATTGGTACTTTTGTCTTTCATATGTAATGTCTATGTATGTAAATAGGTAGTATCAGTGTATTTTCAATTCATCGACCCCAATTTTTTTTTTCGTTGACGTAGACCCCTTGCATGTCGTCATAGACCCCTGGGGGTCTCTATAGACCACTTTGGGAATCACTGTCCTATATAGAGTTACCACTTTCCAAAAAAATAATTTGAGTGATATATTTTGTCACAACACATCGTTTTGTATGCTCAAAAGTATTTTTAAATAATTCTATTACTTTCGGTGAAAAAATAGATCGATAGTTCGAGTACACTTCGAACATAAATAAACAAACCCTTCAAAAAAAACCTGACAGTTTTTTACAGTCTTCCCGGTGCGTGCAAGAATTGTCTAAGTAATAAATCCAGCAATAAAAACGGGAAGAAAACATTCCATGTCATTTTTCTTTTTATTCTAAAGCCATGACGGCATTCTCAATCATCTTGATGGGTAGAAAAATTTCGTGAGCGGCGACAAACTACCACTATTTTTCCATCGATATGCAGGCGGCTACGACCCTAAGGGTAAATAAAACATAACATCCGATATAACCCCTACGAACCCCCCTTTGCAAACAGGGTCGACCTTAGCAGGTATTTCGAATATATCCCAAGTTATTGGTGGATGTTTTTTTCTTAAAGATCAACCTACATACTGAAAACAGTGAAGCAATTTGTATCTAACCGTTATCAATTAATTTGAAAGTTACTGGTGGTCTACTGGGTCTAGATTACATTCACAAGTCCAAGCCCTGCATTATGCAGCCCAAAAGCCTCCAGTCTGAGCCGTTCCCATATTTTCCTGCCGATGTTTCGTCTAGCACAAGAAATTATTCGCCAGACACTCACCACTAGCATAGAATGTGTTCTGAAACTTCCTCTTCTGGGAGACAAAATCTGTACACGACTTCGTCCGTTAGTCACATTAAGTCCTTTGCACACCGGCGAACTGAACGTCCTGGACGTTTGGACGTTTCGGACGTCCGCCCAGCAACGTACCAATCGTCCACTTGTTCGCTCATGAGGATCAATCAGTGCAAAGATGTCTTTTCCGCCAGTTCCTTGGTGTGAGACCGGGTTTTCTGTTTCGTGGATGAACGAGTCGATTAGTGATAGTGATGACGACTTATTATTATTATATTCGTTAACAGAAAGAAGTAAATGGATACATCCCATAAATAAAAGACGGAAGAGGTTACAGGATGATCACGAACTTCCTCCAACAACGCTTTCATGGTACAAACGCACAAAACACCAGCAACAACAAACACACTGAGATGACGCGGGATAATCACTCGCCGAGCAATCCTCCGAAAACCGTGGCGGACGTCAAGGACGTTCGCAACGTTCTGGACGCGCGGTGTGAACCGTCTCATTTGATAGCATGGGCAGCGATTTATTTTAACAAAAACGTACTAAACGTCCATGACGTTCAGTACGCCGGTGTGCAAATGCCTTTAGATTCAAATGCCCATTGAGCTTACAGCGCTTCACCTTTAACCGTTCGCCTCTTTTTGTTTATCAGTTCTGTCGTCAATCTTGACTAATGTCTCATGAAACTAGTACCATCCCTTCATTTTGCTTTTATGGTAGAATCCAGGAAGATCCAATATATCCAAAAAATGTACACAGCCTTTGACGCCGACTGCAGATAGATATATAAAGACAATACCATTATTACATCAACTAAAAATGTATTACTTTCTCATACACTCCTGGATTTTCTGATAAACTGCGCGTATCTTCAGTCCAATCCTGATAAAGATCCCGTGCACCAGCATCGCGTGACAAAACGACATAACCCAAACACCTTCAGAGCATTAGTGGCCATTTCGTAGTTGTATTAACACTCTAGAATTACCAACGTAAAAACACAAAAGTTACCGAGTGCTCGAATAGAGTAAAGGTGAGTTTTGTTTGAAACGAAGCGTTTTCCAGAGGGTCCAAAGGGTGTTATGAGGGAATCGAGCCTACGTAGAAAAATAGCCTTTATGAGGCGACGCTAATACGGGGTTTTAAATGTTGATATCGGAGATATTTTTCGTGTACATGCGATGATGATAACGAGACCATCATTATTTTTAAATCTGTTGTTTACCCTTCTGATTACTATACAAGAAATAAGTACATAGAATAAACGATAGTCAATTTCGCGAGCATGACATTAAAAACGAGGAAAGAGTATAATTTGTCCTGGAACTGCAAACCTATGTAGGAAAAAATGGCCAATCAAAAAGTGTACATACTATCTTTTCCACGATCTTAATACTTGTATGTGTGGTGTCATTCACTGAGATCTAAAAGATACATTGTGCCTCCTCACCTCTACTCAGTGAGTCTCAGGAAGTAGTAGCTCCTGTAGACCCATTTCCCGAAGAAATTTTGGAATATCTACAGGCTTTAGTTTAGATAAGTGTCCCTCTCCTATCCAGCTATCTCCTAGGTGTTGTGTTAAGCCATACAGTAGATCTTTCCGATGGCCTGACATTCTCTTTTCGTTTAATGATGAGAAAGGATTGCCTTCAAAGGACGAACTTCACATATCCTCAATGACTTTTTTATCTTTTGAATTATCTAGAGCCATATGCAATTATCCTGGGAATATTTTCTGATTCTATTTCCTTTTTCAATTGATATTTTTTCCCAACCACTCAAACTTCTCGGTGATCTGTGACCTTTAACATTTGTGGTTTCATAAAACACTTCCAATGTATGCAATCTTCATTTATTTGATTGTTGTCTCCATCAAAGTTATAATCTTCGGAACACTTCCTGCCTTGTCTTCTAGCTAGTTGTGCGTTTTCTTCAAATCTTAACAGGAGGCAGCGAGTTGGGCCAATCAGCCACCTCGTCAAATCTATCTATTCCAATGAAACAACTGTTTCTAGACCAAGTTTCACCTAGGTAAGCGCTCAGGATTGTATGGGAATATTATCTTCTCGTTTTTACAGTGCCCTCTTCTAATACCTTCGCAAATAATTATCCATTTTTTGCAACCTATACTTATATCATTTTTTCAACCATATTTTTTTCAACGACTCGACCTTCTTTGGTACCTAGTTTGTAATAGTTTCAAATTTGTCTCTCCATTTGTCTTCTATACGTTTTGTATACGGACCATACAAATTGTAGTACCAAAACAACCACAATGATGTAGATGAGAGTCTTCACCTTCAGATCTGCTTTCATTTCCTCTTCTTGAACTATAAAATTACTGTTGGCCACACCATTTTCCTGGACCTCTTGTTTTGTCGCTTTACCACCCATGTTTCACAGAATTCCAATTGTTTGCAGGATCGCCATGTAATGTGGTTGTTACAGGGTGGTATTCGACGTGGATCGGCCTCTCAAATGATGGTATTGCTGGTCACTCGAAGGGTCATCTTACAGGAATGAAACAACTACATGTAGCACTAGGATACGTTCTATTTATTACTTAAACTTACTACCATACATTATACTACTTATTGGAACTTTAGTTCTTTACGCCAGGTTATGTTTGAGCGACCAGGGGTCGCGACGCAAAAGATCTGACCGTTACGCGTTACGTTACGCTACGTTATGTTACATTGCTTCGTTATGTGCCTTGCTTTTGCGTGCTTGTGCCTCCTTAGTCTCTCTCTCGTTTACGAAGCAGCGATTCATAATAATAAATATGCTCCTGCCCGGATTTGAACCCGGGTCGCCCGCATACCATGCGAGCATTCTAACCACTGAACCACCGATGTTATATTGAAATTCTATGCAAAGCTGGTATTCGCAGTGCTAGTGATCTACTTGAATTTGTTCGGATAAATTTTTACTATTATTTCCATAATTTTTTTTGCCCGATAGAGGGCCGGTTTTACAAGAGAGATTTATACTAGGTATAGTTATACTGGGTATAAAGTTATACCAAAATTTATACCTAGAATAAAATTAGTTGGTTTTACGATGCTTTTTTACACCGGTATAGCAATTCTTACTGTATAAATATCTCTTGTAAAACCGGCCCTAAGGGGTCTAGTACAGAAGTACAGGGTGTTGAAATTTTGAAAACTTGAATGTTTTAATTCGATAACTTTTAAATGGATGGATAAATTGATTTGACATTTGGCAGGTAGTTTTAAAATGTAAAAGGGCATATCTTGAAATAAATTGTAGTTTGTGTAACTAGTGTGGATATGATGGCCATATCGCACGAGGACAAGGATGGAGCACGACGCCGTAGGCAGAGTGCTCAATCGTTCAAGTGCGATATGGACAATCCACACGAGTCGAGCAGCATATTTTTTCTACGACCCACTCGGGAAAAAATCCAGAATATAAAAATTTCTATAAACTGTAATATAATTTCAAATTAAAAATTTAACAATTCAATTTTATGTTTCCACTAATTTTTTAAATATACGATGCTGTTATAAGTAGATGTTACCAGTCGGACTCCCTCATGGAGGGTACCGTACTATTATCTATAATAAAGAATATTCTGCTAAATATTTCAAACGTCTACCTGTTGTCGTTATTAATATCAATCAGAATGATTATTTAAAAATAAAATTAACAATAAAAAAAAATTCCACGCGGGGAATCGAACCCGGGTCTACCGCGTGAGAGTCTGGTGTGCTTACTACTCAACCACCAAAGAATATGCAAATTGTTTATCTATAACGTCAGATGTATAACATAACTTTTGCATAAAAGGAACTAAAGTTCCTACCGTGTGTCCCGCGACACGTTCTACCTTTTACTTAATTATGAATTGTGATATTCATATTCTAACAATCACATTAATATTAACACTAATAATATTAGTTCTTAAAACACTATCGTTTGCATATTTATACGACAAGTCAAGTTCATCATAAGTAAATATAAATAATACTATTTATGTTTATTTCACGCTCTGAACTTGACTTCGTACGTGCGACCTTCCTACTTCTATTTATGTAACGATTCAACGTTCTTATGATTTATTGAAATTAGCTTCAAGGGAATTTATGTCTTCTATTTGAATATTATTATTATATTGAACAAAAGGCATCACAGTTCTTTGAGGTACAAACACTCTATAATTAATTTCTTTGGAAGCTCAGGGTATTCTTTGGGTTCAACGAAGGTGCATTCTGAAGACTACAATTTTTTTGATAATCCTGACCTGAAGATCTAGGTTTCTAACATTCAAAGCAATTCTTTGAGTTAATATAAGTTTCAAATTCGTATATACTGATCAAGAATGATAATAATTCCAGTTCCTTTAATTACAGGAAAGTTCATGGAACAAATTCCATATAAGACGATGGTATTACCATATTTAAATATTTAAGAGTAAGAAGGGCCAAAATCGCATTAAGTAAATTCGTATAGATAGCAGATCGTTGCGGTCGTTTCTACACCGTATCAATTCACCCCCCTCGTTTGCCAGAGTAAGCTTTTAAACATCCCCTGTCATCCTTTTAAAACCCTCTCTCGTGGGGTGAAACCTATCTTTAATCTTGGCGAACGATTTTGCCGTTATGTACACTTTTTGTGTACTGTATCTCCAAGATATCTGCGGAAGATTAAATTAATCCGAGTCTATTTAATACGGAAGCTGCCAAGGTTCAATTATCATCTTGTTATTGATACTTTTTTTTTTAAATTGTTTTCCAATTTTTTGAGATTTTGCTCTTATTAATTTTCTAGAGCTACGATTTTTCTTAAATATTGATTCAAAGTGGCGAAACAGTACGTAATAACAAGCCGAAATATGTTTCTAAACGTTAATAATTAAAAAGGGTGGAAAACTTGAAGGTTGTCGCCTTTCTTTTCAGGCGACAATGTCCCGTTAGGATCCCTGTTGAAACTTTTGTAATTCTACTCTGCCTTAGGCACTCATTTGATCTTAGCAGAGTCACCCAGAAGTAAGAGTTCTACTAGATCTTTCCAATGGACAGATCTTCTCTTTTTTTTCGTCTCTGCTTGTTTCTTCCAATATTAATTTGATGATGATACCGCAAAAACTTAAAGGTTGCATGGTAATTAGCAATAATAGTTTCGAAAATTCTATATTCCAGTAATTTGAGATGTACCATCCCCAGTCCAACATTAGGATCACCATGTTCTGCACACAATAAAGTTTAGAGAATGGAAGTAATGTGACAGCGGCATTGTTGCAGGTGGTTAATATATTATGATTAATTATTATAAAGACGGCAGATAGAAGTAAGAAACTATTTGTATATTCATATCTCAGCATTTCATGTGCTATCCAAACCCTTGTTCGTAAATTGTCCAGCATCTTTTAGTCGTAAAAGAAAATACTCTAATGTACAGTACGTTTTTCTAATTTTGACATATGAAGTGACACTTTTTAAAACTGATTGACATTATGAAACGTCTTACTTTTTGTAACTAGTTACATAAAGTAAAATTTCATGCCATTGGTGACGAAAAATGTGTTTCAAAATTAGTGACAAGAAGAATTATTCTATTTATTGAACTGTTATAATACAAGTTAAAAACATAAATTATAAATTAATTAATTATTATAAATATTGATAACACAATTATTGCAAT
>CAJUYI010001076.1:13889-32183 GCA_910591695.1 Galerucella pusilla | reverse complement strand
CTAACAGATATACCTTTTTTGTTGTTGTAATGATGTGGCTTTGATGCCTTTCTACAAAAGTAGCTACAATGTAAAAAGCAACAAAGTTTTTGCGTACATTTATGCCGCATACGTGGCCTATGTGGGCACTGTACAAAATATATCGAAATAGGTAAAACATTATGATTTCTCATATCCAAAAACCCTCAACCTCAAATTATTGTACGTATACGTCAAAAAGCGATGAAGTTATGGTAAAAAACGAGAATCAAAATTTCATGTTCAACACCCTCAACACACTCTCTTAATATCAACATTTTATTAAGGCTAGTTGATTTAAATCGCAATATTTTGTAGTTAAGATTGTACTGTACTTCTTTGTACAGTTACTTAAGGACCACCCTGTATACAGTTGGATTATATTAAAAACTTTTTAATTCTCCTGTATTTATAAAAACTTAACCTAACTATTTTCAAACTAACTTTTTATTTGTATTGAATTTAAATTGATTTATTCCATTAAAATATACCAACAATTCTTATTAAAAACTATACCGTCTCTCAAATTACAAACTTTGTTAGTTAAAGGGAAAAAATAAGAACAAATAACGAATAACTAGGTACGCTTAATCATACAGGAGACTTGTTTTTCTATAAAAGCTAATACCCTTTTTCATCCACACGACATAAGAAAATTTCTATATTATTACAACTGTATTAGATGAAAAAATCTCACCTGTTCGAGTATACTTTTTAATAGTTTCCAAAAACCGCTCTTCAAGCTCGAACGACACCGTGTTTTCATCTCTTCCGAGTAAAAAACCTTTACCACCTAACACTTCATTAACAATACCAACAGTAGAGAGAGTGACCATACAAAATTCAATCCAACCATTTTTCTTTTACCATCCTATTAAAGTCGAACATGATATTTCATTTAGTTTTTTGTAACAGAATAAACAAATATTTTTAAGTAGACTCACAACGCTTAATACCCTGCGTACATATTGACATTGTAGGCTTTAACTTGATGCCGCCATATTTGGACAGAGGGTTTGTTTGGATAACAGCCAATTGGGAAGCACAGTACAGCCACTTTCTTGGATGTCGACGATGTAATAGCGTCCTAATTAATGTCGTTTTATTTATTATTTATTATTATGGAATTCGATACGAAGGAGAAAAGCTTTTCGAATGTATTAAGTATAGAAAAACTGATTTTTTCTACAGTCGCGCGTAAAATGACTTGGTACTATTTTTAGATGGAATCGTAAAGTAGACAAATGCCCAGGATTGCTACTTTACGCTATAGAGCAAAAAGAGCAATTAAAATGGTTAATATAGTACGTTCAATAGCGTTCTATAAAATAATCAGGATCGCATTCAGCCCAGGCTAATAAATTAATAATTACCAGCTTCTTTTCCTAACTGGAAATACTTGAATTTTGATAATTTCAATATTCACAAACCAATATTTGTACAGTGGCTTCTGAAACAATGTTTCTTTATCATCTAACTTCATCTGGATCGCTTTACTATCACATCTGACACAGAAACATGATTTTAACTTTTATCAGATTCAAAAAATTTACGAAGAGCTAACATAAAATGTTAAAAAATATACATCTAACGCGTATGAGACACTTATATACCTGTTTAATTCACCTAAACAACGGCCAACTATCCACTCGTTTAGCCTGCTAACTAGATCTTCTTTTCTGAATTGTAAATGAGAAGTAGGCGCCTCGGTATAATTTATATCTCGCCCGTCTTTCTTTTTTTATTAGTTTTGTTTTTGTTTAGGCAGGTACCTACCTAAGTTTCTACATCTATAAACTGTCTCGTCAAACTTTCGGAATATATTCTTAATTGAAAATAATCGAATTTTTCAGTTTCCTTGGAAAATATTGAGTAGATAAAGTGTGAAGCTGTTAATAGTGACATTGATAAATTGTGAATTTTCAATTGGTTCTTCCATAAAATAATATCAATGGATGATAATAAGCATTATTCAAATATATGGAAGTATTCTACTTCCGTCACTGAAACCGCATCTAGAACACAGGTTTGACATTCCCAAAACTTTTATGCCCCATAGAAATATCATTTCTTTGGCTTGTATTTTGCTAGTTAACAACTATGTTTGTATTCAAGCTTCTTTCCGGTAAGAGCCACAGTGGCTTTGGATGTGCTCAACAGTTGCCTTCGGTAGGTGATGAAATCAGCACAAGGCTTGAGTAGCTTGAGCAGTTTTGAGTACCTTACCAAGGATTTGACAGGTTTTTTCATTTTCACCCAATACATTTGTCGTAAATATTGTCAGGTAACATCTAATGAGCTATAATGAGAATAATGAGCTTCTATCCTGGTGAGATCTCTCACTAATCCAGTGATATCTGTGATGCCCCCTTTTGTGTCTTCATTTTCAATGTCGACTTTGTGACGAAGCAATATTACTCCGGCCATCTAATCTGACGTTTGCAGCTCTCATGATCCTGGTGCCCAGGCAACAATCTCCAAATTTTTTCAAGGCATCTCATTCATTCATACGTTTGGGTTGGGCTCAGGAACTTGAACTGAATCTTTGTTTCATTACCCATGTTATCTACCTACTTCCATTCCAGAAGCTTAGTGTCTTCTATATAGGCCACCTATTCATCTGGAGGGATCTTCAGTAGTTGTGATGGTTGTGTTATTGCCACTCAAAGTGCTTGTGAGCTCCCACAGAGGCAAAGTATGTGAGTAGGTGTTTCATCGTAGAGTTCACATGTTCTGCATATGGGTTCACTAATTTTGCCCATCCTCTGCAAATGCTTCCTCAGGGTACAGTGTCCAATCACCAGGTCGGTAACTGTCTTCAAATTTCTCTTACCCAGTTTCTTCAAGGCATCTCATATCAGCTTAGAATTTACTTCTATTGAATCGAATGCCTTTAGCGCAGCTTGGCTATCTTTGAAAATGGCAACTCATTAGTATATTTTCCTGTGTTTCAATGTAATAAAAGCAATGGTGAATCGCTGTAACTTCCACTTGGAGATATAGGAACCTTAGAGGATTATTGGAGTAGCTATCCTTTGGTATTGGAGCCGTCTGTAGACTAGATTGCCTCAGCCAGCATGGGTCTACCTTTCTTCCAGTCTTTTCCATCCAATAGAGATACCTATTGGTAACTGATAATTCAACTCAAGACAAGGAATAATTTTATTGAATTGAAATTGGGACGTTTTACATTAAAAAACTGTGAATCACCCACTAAAGTTCCTAAAAGTACAACTTTTTTAAATACATGCATGGGTACATTAGGTTTGCTCTACATTTTGAAGCAAAATAATGCGTATAAAACGTTAATCTTAGTAGGTTATGTTGGTATCTTTTCCATTTAATTCATAGTGACATTATTCAAAAGGTTTTTTTTGAATATTTGAATCTATTTGACTAAATTGTTTTATCAAAAACGTCTAACAATACCGATAAATATTTTGTCGTAAGAAATGTGAGATTGAAAGTGAATTACCATTAAAATTGTTTGAAAAAGGCGAAAAATGAGATTGTGTAAGTATCGAGTGTGCGACAAACGGTAAAAATCCAGAGGAAAGCGCTAGTTCCGATCAGAAGGACAACGTTGGTTAAATATTGACCGAGTGTTAGCAGGAGATTGTGAACAAATATATAAACAGGCTGAAGATTCTCACACAAGAGTGCCGTGCATTGTCGTTAATTGATCGGCTTTGTATCACAAATAGATTTTGTTGAAAGAAAGATAACCGGCTGTATACATTACGGAGAATAAGTTTAGAACTATAGATAATATTTCTTCAATAATAATAGATTTTATTATGTCTATAAGCAAGTAGGAAGCTTCTGCCCAGAAGAGAATATTTAATATAATCCCTCTGGTTGAGGAAAATTAAGGATATCCACGTTATCCTCTTTAAGACATTGAAAGTAAATCAATTGGCGATTTTTGTTATTTTGACAGTAAAGAGCATGACGCAAGACATTTAGGGTGGGTATTATGAAACTATTTTGACATATAACTAAAAGATAACTTGTAGAATGACGTCACATGTTATAGTTAACTTCAAAATGGCGTATTTAACTTTGTCGGGTGAAAGAAGTATCGATTAAAGTTTACTTTATGGAAAAACTAGGTTTTCGTGATTTGATAGTTGCTCTGTTCTGTCGGTTTTGTCAACAATTTGGCATTCATAACCTTAATTAATTATATTGTGAGTATTTTGATTGCTTTTTCTTTGTTTTCTTCGAATCTCGCAATATATTTTTGAGGAACTTTTAACCGACGATGAAGAAGATGCTATGAATATTGTTGAAGGCACTCGGTGACAAAGGAATCGGCTGGATCATTCCACTTTATGGATCGAAACAGAACTACACTAATGATGGAAGAGATTCAATTTCCTCATAAGAAAAGTTTATGGCTCGGCTATCCATTCAGACAGGAACAAATAAAATAAAAATTCGACACTGGGAACGAAATAACAAATACACCAAACAGACATATCAAAACTAGACCATAAAACTAAAGTCTGAATGACAAAACTCTAGGCCATAGAGAATATTTCTTTATGCTCCAGGATTTTGTGGCATGGAAGGAGAAACCTCCATCCACATACTTCCCAACTGCACAGCACTTCAGAGTCCTAGAGCCCAGCACCTGGGAGATTACTGGATAAAAGAGGAACATTTACCTAAGTTGAAGCCTGCAGACATCCTGAAATTTCTTCAGGGAAATAGGACTGAAGGAACTGCTAGTTTCTGAGACTTTCCTCATAAACTGAGTAGAAATAACACCCCAAAATACATACATACATAGTTGATAGCTTTAAGGGTATTGACTTTTCGACAGCTCTCAGTCTTTGGATAGACGACGAATATTGAAAATATTGTTCATTTTTTAATCATCTGTTGTATTCTTGGTAATATTTTTTCAAAATAAAATACCAGTAGTGGCAGCCAAAACAGTTTTTATATAAATGTATTCTCATTAAATGAACGATTCATTTTAAAGCTACCTCTAAAGCTAATAGACTTGAGTGGGTATCAAATTTCATGTTTTGCTTTTTAAATTTTTTCCCTCTTCTCTTTCTATCTAAAAGTTCGGCATGTTCGACGGCTTGTTTCTATTCACAGGTACAAAAGTGAAAAGACGTTTAATGAATTTTGGTGACGACGTGTAACGAGCACAAGCCGTAAATTATTCAAAAGTCAACTTTTAATGTTTTAAGGCCAAAGCGGCTCTGTTTACAAAAAGGCCTCTTTTACCCCCCGAAGTGCTACAACCGACTGCGAAGGTTTAGTTTTATTGCTACTATCGTTTTTATTTTTTTATTTATTTTCCGTTTCTCTGGGAACTCCGCGTATTTTTTCATAAACTTAATTGGAATTTTATAAAATAAATAAACGTTATTTCACAGATAATACGTATGCCTGTTTTCAGAGTGAACATTCACATAGAGAAATATGTTCTTCTTATCTACTCAACACACGGAGAATGAAAAATATACTGCAATCTGTATTGTTGGATTAGTCACATATATTTTATTTATTGATTACGTCTGTTCATCCAGTCGAGTTTTAAAGTCTTTGGCGCCTCATCATTTAGGCTTCTTGTGCTTTTAATTTCACCGTCTCGCATAAACTAGTCCTTATCAGGCTCAAAAGTCCTCCCTTGGGTGCTCTAGTGCCAGGAGCTTACATCTCAAATAAGACAGAGCTTCACATTGGATGATATGTGATACTGTTTCCTTCTCTTCCATGTACTTACAACGGGCAAATGGGTCCATCCCTATATATGCTAATTATTATAATATATTTTGGCAGTATTTCCAGCGTTTTTGATCTAACCGCTGAAGAAAGCGTTGTTTTTGTAGTATTATTATGTTTTGAATGTTTATAAACGAAAATTTTTCTGGTTTATACTACGTAATGTATTTTTTCAAGTACTACCGGTGAAGTTGACAATTATTGCTTCTTTTACCAACTGAGAAGTTGAATTCCTCTATTAGTGGTTAATAATTTTCTATTATTAACCTAGGTCAATAATGGACAAATCCAAATATTTTGAGAATTCAGGGATAGTAGTTCAACAAAAACATGTGCAACTTAATTTTGTATACCCAAGAGATTGTTTTAACATATTTGCTGCTTGAGATTAACTATCAAAATAAAAGTATTTGAATAAAAGTGTCATTGGCTTAAAATTCGCGCTCAACCAAAAATGACTGATGACATAACGAGTACGTTAATAATATTGGGAGAAGTGGAATTCGATAAATGGCGTTCTGAAATGTCAATGTCATCTCAGCAACGAGTAAAACAAATCAGCTGCCGTATAAGCCCTTTGATATTTAAATGGTTTTATTTTGCTGTTTCAGTTATTTTCAGTGTGTGTTTTGTAAAACTTTGCCTTTTTCTTTGATTGTGCTTTAGTATTTTGTGTTGTTAAACTAAATTTTGACTCCTAATATTTTTATTTTTGGAGTAATAGGTATGGTTGATATTTGTGAAAAGTACAACAAGCGTTCAATGTTTAGTTTTAGGTCTGATTTCGTGTTTTTATTACATTTTTGATATAATTATATATACAAAAGTTGCAGGGAAGGTAGGTTTGTATTGAGTGAAAAGTACAACAAGCGTTCAATTAACTGTTTAGTTTTAGGTCTGATTTCGTGTTTTTATTTCATATATACAAAAGTTGCAGGGAAGGTAGGTTTGTATTGAATAATATTTTATATCCTCAATACTGACTTATTTTCTCTTTGATCTGCAATGAAAACAAAAAATAGAATAACATAACCTCTTCCATAATATCCCTGATTATATAAGAATATAAAATTCACCTATTGCTTGAACTTTTGTAAAATGTTGTTACTACTTCATTTCTCCATCTTCTAGTAATTAATGTGAAACAACGTCTATGGAATTGTCATCACAACAATTGAAAGTTATTCCGTTTGTATTGATAACGATGTGAAAATCAATAGTAGTGTAAAGTCTTTGTCCACAATCATAAAATAAATAATTCCATACATGTACACTCGTAAACGGATACATTAAAGCCTAATGAGTTCCCTAATGAAACTAATAATAAATGTAATAACCCATCAAAGTCGTTGAATCAATACAATATCCATAGTTTCTATTGACAGTGTCATCATTAGGGTATTTATTAGACTCTTTTTTTATATTCCTTATTGTGCAAACCGATCATAGAGCACCGAAATGCGATTATCATTACCATCATTACTGGTCATTATTTCGTCGAGGCCGATGGAATCCGATAATATTTTGATCGACATTTGGTAGGTCAATTCACACGGCAAATATTTTTGTTCTCACAACATGAAATAATAAATTTCAAAGCAAATAACAAGATTAGCTACTAAGAATGAACAAAGGTTACTTATAGAGTTCAAGTTCCATAGGGGTTCTACTACACTTTAAGGTTATGTGCTCTCAAAATAGAGAACTTATAAGTCGGCACAAGGGGGGATTGCTAGCTAGCTGAAGAAGGCTAAAGGAGCCTTCACAGGTCCGGAACCGTTTTGTGAAATCACAAAGGATCACATAAGAGGGGAAGTTGGGATTTGGCTAGTTAAGGAACAACTCAAATGGAGGCTTACACAAGGACACCTCCATATCAAGAGTCTACTGAATGAGTTAGACAAGGAGCTCTCGTCCAGGCTGTTGAAACGGGGTAAAAGAAATTTGAAGACTATTGCCGACCTGGTGACTGGACACTGTACCCTGAGGAAGCATTTGCACAGGATGGGCAAAGTTAGTGAACCTATGTACAGAAAATGTGAACAACTCCACGATGGAATACCCAAGAGGTAACCCGCGACCAAAAATTGTGTTGCTACACCACATTGGACATTGGTCTTCAATTGTCCCATTGGTCCACTAATTTGTCTGTATTGGTTCTCCATTTGCCATAATTGGTCCTCCATTGGTCATAATTGGTTCTCCATTAGTCATAATTGGTCCTCCATTGGTCATAATTGGTCCCCCATTGGTCATAATTGGTTCTCCATTGGTCATAATTGGTCCCCCATTGGTCATAATTGGTTCTTCATTGGTCATTATTGCATTACTCAGATTATCATCATTATCAGGACATCGTCTGAAGAATCCCCGTTCACTTCTTATTCATCTGAGTTCTCGGTATCGGTGGAATATATATTTCACTGTCTTCCAGCCCCTCATCATCGCTAAAACCAGTTGTTCTTCGCTTTTTCGAAGCTTTTTTTGGTTTTTACATTCGTTTTCAAAGTTTTTTTCAGATTTTTCTTTGTTTTACTTTGTACACCACTTCGAGTTCCAGTTTTCACACTCTTGTTGGAAGCAATCGAGAAATTGATAGATGTGCCAAGCTTATCGGTAGTGACTTTGCCATTTGATTCGTCTAGAAGCAACAAAAAGATGACTTTCTTTATATTATTACTGTTTCACCCGTGAGATCAGTTTTAATAGACGGGGATTTTTCAGATGAAGTGCCTCCTTCAATTCGGTCAGAGTAATCTCTCATATTAAGTTTTTTAGGACACTAAGGTTGGGAAATGCTAAGAGAACTTTCATTGCCATTATTGAGACCTTCTATCGGAGCTTCACTCAGAACTTCATCAATAACCGAATCAAAAACTAAAGCGGAAACATTGTTGATATCATTAGGTCTGATCGTATATATCTGATCTAGAGGTTGATTTTTCATCCATTTCGTTTTCTTCATCTGTTTTCTCCGAGATTCTTACATCCAGTACTTCATCGGGTATTTCGTCGTCTGTGGCTGTTATATCTTCTGGGTTTTTTTTTATTTGCCTATATATCTACCTTTGATAAATAACTTCATATGTTGTACCATCTTCAACCAAGAATTAACAAGGGCCCAAATGGTGTTAAAGCGTTCAGTCTGGCAACACTGACACCGCATCGACTAGTCGAGCAGTCGAGTATGCGCTAGTCTTATATTCCATTGGTCCTTAATTGGTCTTAATTGGTTCTGCATTGGTCCTTCATCGGTCTTAATTGGTTCCTCATTGGTCTCAATTGGTTCTTCATTGGTCTTGTTCTTCATTGGTTTCAATTGGTCCCTGATTGGTCTCAATTGGTCCGCATTGGTCCAGGTCTGTACACCACATTGGTCTCGCGTTTTACCCCTCGGAAACACCTGGGTTCAACCAATGAATAGTGCGTTAAGGCACGTCCACACTATGTCGCTTCGATGTAAAAGCGACCGTTGGCACGTGCCAATAAGCCAGCCGTGTGCCAATAGAAATCGGTCGTTCCCCTTCGAAGGAAGCTTGTGAGAATGGAGAGTGGGAACGTGCCAACCATTACTTCTCGCGGCTCCAGGTGAGATTCTGACTGTTAAATCTTGAAATTTATATGTAAGATTCTTTTTCCATACTACAAAATCTACACTCCCGTTAGGGGCTATGTAAAAACTCTTAGTGTAGTTCCACTCTGTCTTAGGCATTCATTTGGTCTCCACAGATTGTAGTTTCCCAGCAGAAATTATTTAATCCCTACTAGATCTTTTCCATGGTTTAATCTTCTTTCTTGGCATTGCCTATTCCTTCAAATATTGGTGCTGATACTTCGAAAGGGTTGTGGTGTTTGAGTTCTTTTTTTTTTCGCTTCTTTATCTACAATTTCATTCCTTTCTATTTCATAATAATTGATCCTTTTGTATTTTGAATTTCATCGTGAAATCGCGAAATATTGAATTTGGAAATATTTTTCGAAAAATTATTTCCAAAGCGAAGAACGTTATAGTACTTAACACCCATTAGTCTGTGATCAATTCACCAGCGCCAGCTACTTCATCCGAAACCAAAAAAAAAATCTTAAAAATTTACAGCCTGCTTGGAAAAGGGTTGCCGTAGAACAATCGAGTCTTAAAGAAAATCAAGCCGGCGTGAAAGGACAACTCATCCACCTTTTTCTATATACAGGGACGACTTCAGAACAAACTGGATCATAAAATTGTGTTTTGATATTAAAAACTGCCACAAACTGCTAACTATATACTAATCGTAAGAGAGCAGAGAAGTTCTTCGTTCTACCATAGAAAAGATTCACCTTTTTTGTGGGAAGACAACGCATTAAGTAAGCATAATATGCAACAATTTTTCTGTCTACAACACTACTTGAAGGTAGTCAATGTAACTCTGAATATGCTTCTGGAGTATCATATAAATATTTTTATTCAAAACCATATATGTATTGCTCTCATTACTAACGTCATTGGAGGTTGGAGAGTGTCTTATTAGACACCTTCATTTCCCGCCCTTATTTTCCAGCCCTCACCTCCCGCCCTCTAAAATAATGTGATCGTTACCTAATATTCAATCCGTCAATTCTTCATCGGATGACATTTTTCTCAATTTATTATTCGCGAACTTAATATCCGTCAGACTTTATCTGACATTTATTTATATTGGTGACACTTGTCAAATGTAAGATTTTAGTTGTATTTAGAACGAAACAAAGATTTATCAATTTTGATTGGGATATGATGGTTGTAAATAAAATAGTACACAAACCTCGGTAGGAAGTTTCATTCCTGTCTTGAGATAATAGCTAAAACTCTTCCAACCTCGGTGTGTAATATATCTACTATTCTTCTTATGTTCTTTTCTGTGCCTCTTATACATAGATAATTAGTTTGATAATAATTTTGCGGGTCCGGTCCTGGAGTTTGGAGTGAAATTTGAGCCTTTGGCCGGTCTCTTTTGACTTTCCGGGCCGTTGGACCAAAAATTAATCGCTAGACAAAAAAATTGTCTCTTCCAGTGTGTGAAGAGGACGATGAACATATTGTCGCTCCAGTTGACATCAAAATGTGTATTGAAATTTTGTTGAAAGAGCTTTTACTCGACGATAGGATACATGCAGATTACAGACGCTAAAGGTGTAACATATTTCGGTTGGAATCTAACGGTGTTAAATATGTGGAAAGATGTAAATATATGTATTTATAGGTACTTTTACGAATCTTTTAGGGTGGACAATTCATTCAAATCCAGGTAAATTCATTATTTTTATAGATTCATTATGAACTTCTCCATTTTATGTAATATATTCAAAGCCTATTTCTAACTCAAACTTTGAATATTATATTTAATAGATGTGTGAATGGAATGTTCAACTTCAAATTCAAATTCTGTAAGTATGCAACTAATATTGCAAATACGTCACTAGTGTAAATATGAAGTTGTCGATAGTCTTAGTTTGTTGTTCTATGTTCCAGCTTGATGAGGACGGAAAAATAAATATAGGTTGTCATTATTTTGACATCTAACACAATAGTTTATTGGTTAAATTTGATGCAATATTTTAAGTTTCAATTGGTATCTTGTGTTATTGTGTCAGAGCTTTATAAATTATAATGGACCCAGTATTTAGATCGTGTTTTGTATCATATTGTACTTATACAAAAAGGGGAGAGAGCATAACAGTATAAAGAATCATCGACCAAAGTGGCTTCTCAATATGGCCGGCTTCCGTAAACAAACCAGAGGCGTACATTAAATTATTCAATAAGGGGAAACACAAAACTCTCATTATGCATCTTTTAAGGTGGTTCTTTTTTTTTAGAGAATTGATACCAGATTTTGGTACGTTCAAAAATTTTATAACACTATTGTACAACTCAATATCAACTTAAATTTATACTAATACTCATAAATAACCTTTCTAATACTGAAAATCACTATTTTTTTAACGTGGCTTTTCAATTTGACACATTTCAGTATACTATGTCAATAATGTGGCTTCTCAATATGGCGACTTCCGTCGAAAGTTGGTTAAATTACTACCACGCTTAACTTCCCTCCTTTTTCTTTTACCTCGTTGACTTATACACGAAGAATACGAAATAAAAAATTTAAAATTTCGATTTTTCAATTGTTTATCAAAACAAAATCATCAAATATTATAAAAAATGGACGTATTTTGTTCCCTATTGTTTTGATATTTCTTTTAAACACTTGAAATAATTTTTATTGTATTGAAACCTTGAAGAATTTAGTGAAGTTTGAAATTCCCGTGTTTATTGATTGTTTGCGTGTTACCACCCTAATAAAATATAAAATCCTAACCGGCCAGTCTTCGATGAAGTACCAACATTTATCTTTTTGAAGATCTATAATATGTACAGCAAAAACTCGTGCTTTGCGAAATCGAGGCAAGCAAACAGCAAGTATTGAATGGTTAGTAAGGGCGATTATTCAGAGAATGAGGTTTAGAATGGTGCATAGTAAATAGTACCAACCTTTAAGCGATGTTTCATGATATTTCAACTACTAGTCGGGCGTTAATGAAATATGAATAGAGTAAAGAGGAAGGTTTGGATCTTGGACGGAAGCAGAACCTTTGAAATATCGAGATTAAATAGGTCAAGGTATTGGGGTCAATAGGACCCACGTGACGTCACAAACTCTTTTGACAACAGCCCGGTGGTAAAACAATAAACAAAGCGTTCAGAACACGTGGTTATGCTGATTTATAATGATAGATCGTGTTTGAGTTTAGTTGGTTTTGCTGCAGTGTACTTTTAAAGTTATTTTAATTGTTGAGCTTGCATATTTAATAATATATAATATAGGTTAATAGTTGTTTGTTGTTCGATAATTTTTCATCGTGTCTATTGTTTATTGTTTTACCACCAAGGTATTGTCAACTGTCAACTATCGTGGACATGCCCTATATGGAATTTAAACAGTAATGTCAAGAAGAATGGACACATGATAGTGATTTGTGTATTAAGAGCGTAAAGTAACAGATTGCCGCTCGAGGAAGGTTGAGGCGATCTTTTGAAAGCGGTAATTTCACGCTACGCTCGAAAAACACACATTAAAGTCGACATATGGAAATTTTTTCATCAGATTTGGTGAAAGGAGTTTGAATTATGCTGGTAAAACCTTTCATTACTGCTAAGATTGCGTAATAGAAAAACTATCCCCCGAACTATCCAAGAGTAAGAGAGAAGAAAGAAAGAAATCGAGGTGGTCAGGTTGTTGTAGTATAATGATAGTGGCTCGGGATAAACAGGGGTTCATATACATAATTACATGTTTGTTTAGCAGACAGCCCTGGGCGTATTCCGTATAGCGATGATTGATGGCGCCACTTACTACCCGTGCCAACAACTGCAGACTTCTTCCAGCGTACGCAGGAAACGAAGAAGATTCTTCGTAAACGGTCAACCTCTCTCGATAATAGAGAAAATAAAAAGTTATAGAGGACACGTACTGGTCCGAGAATTATTTTTGTTCGAATACTTCGGGGCAGATTCGACTGGCGCCCGCGGCGTGATGGGCTCGTGAGAAATGTCAGTTTGGGGTTGAGTAGGTAAATTGAATTTTTAAACAATCTTCTCTGAGCAACAGCTGTCTAAACTATTTTTAATAAATCCTCATTAAATCCGGAGGGTGAGTTGTGGGTATATTCGTAACGGAATTAAAAGAAGATGGCTACGATGTATAGCTTAGCAGCTACTTTTTATTTTGATACCAACGAATCCCATAAAATTCAATGGGATTCGACAAAAATAATATTGAAAGAGCCCAATAATAAAAGACAAAAAATCAGGGAAAGTGCTTTAATACAACTAAATGCAGATAAATGTGTAGCTAGTATTTCATTCGAATGTAGTTAAATTTGGTTACCAATGTTAGAAAGAGAAATTTCCAATAATCAATTACCTGTGTTATCGGGTAAGCATCATAAGTTTTTATCCAGGTTTTCCTATGATTTATCATTGAAATAGTTGTTAATCGATACACACTTCAATACACAAAATCACCAAACTGAGTTGTACATATTTTGAAAACAAAAATAATCATACACAAAAAAGTAACAACAAACGCGTTTATAAACATTTCCAAAATAAGCGAGAAAAACCGTTCCTGGAACGTGCACTTCACTGGATTCCATTTCTAGTAAACTATCATATCGTTAGAATGTCATAAAATAAAATATTTTATTTCACATTTTACCAGAGACATGATCTACTATGAATGGACCTTAATACGATTTGACAACAGTTTTGTAGTCTTAAACTTCAAAATACTATTGATTGTCTAGTTGTAATTTTTTTTTTCGTTGTGTCAGATAGGGACCAAAAATAATTTTATTAGTTAATCTTGACAACGGTAGCTGGAACGCCACCGAAACGTCGAAATAAAAAATAAAAAACATTATTGTGGTTTGATTCCCAAAAAATAAGAGAAAAAAGAAAATATTAATCTTTGCCATATAGACAAAAACCCTGAATATTTGTAAAATTGAAAATTAGATGATTTGCGCATGAGACCATTGGGCCTAAACCGGGTACAATCAGTGTTTCTGGAAGCTTTCTTCTTCTATACCCACACTTTCTTCATTAATTTCGTCGGATCTAGTATTTCAAAAGCATCTTTACAATTTTTACAAAACAATTTCATGCCAAAATGTTTTCTTGTTGGCTAAAACGTCTGCAGATTGTGTTATAACACGTAATTTCACTAGGTCTTCCATTAAATTCCACAATCTGCTTTGCCAATGTTGTCGGATCCATTATTTCAATGTGTTCGTGGAACTATAATCTTCTTCTTCCATTTTGTATGTATGTACATTGGAGTGACATTCACTGAGACTGAGACCTAAAAGACCTATTTTGCCCCCTTACTTCTAGAGTCTCCTCAAAAACTAGCAGCTCCTTTAGTCCTATTTCCAGGGGGAATTTTATGTTATCTGCAGGCTTTAACTAATGTAAATGTTCCTCTTTTATCCAGTAATCTTCCAATTGCTGGTGCCCTAGGATTCTGAAGTGCTGTGCAATTAGAAAATATGTGGATGGAGGCTTCTTCTTCCTTTTTCCATTTTTAAGAGTCAGTGTGCTCTTCTACCTATACCGAGCTTGTACTTTTGTACAATTTGATAAACAAAAACCATTTTTAACAAAAACTAAGAATTTATTAAAGATCATGTTAAATTACTGATCATCTCAAGTTACGTGAGCATAATAATTTAATCTGTTTACAATATTAGCAATAATGTGCTAATTATTAACACATTTTCCATGACAAAAACCTCAATCTCAACATCAACCGCATACCCTCAGACACACACAGGTGGTACACAAAAAATCTGTGGCACCATAATTTTTAAAATCTATCTTTATAGACGTCATCGAACAAAAGGATGTTTGAATGGCACATCGGACTACCGCAAGATGAAATGTTTTCAAAAAAAAAGATGCCTCTTAATGCACTCTAAGTACCTTTATACAGCTTTGTGATGGGTATAATGAGAAGAGACCTCTGTACAATGTGTCGGCACTTTTGTGTGGATAAACAAGGTTCTATTTAACGGGCTTAAACATTTTTTCAAAGACTCCGAGCTATGGGAGATGTGTCTTGACCATTTTGCTTCTATTTGTTTGCCACGGATTTATGAATTTGAAGTGTTTGTCGCTGCGTACGTCTAGTCTAGGCGGTTGATAGTACAAATACTACGGAAACATTCAAACTTTCGGTTTCTTGTTAAATTCATATCGATTTCCGATTTATCATGCCTTTTACTTCCAAATTATGCAGGGCCGATTCCACGTCGATTTAACGAGCAAAAAAATCGTTCTTTGATTTTTCTGAAACTTTGTTACCACATTCTATTTGCGATTTCACGTTTATTTTCTTTTTTTTTAACGTTTTTGGAGCCCTGCAGCACCATGTCAGAGTACCTATACATCGTAAAGCCGTTATTTCGAAAACTAAAAACTACATTTTGCTTAAAATGGTTTCGGCCTAAGGAATCGTTTCGGAACCGTTTTTTCCCAAAATGTGCGTAATTTAATTATCTTTATCGTGGTTTTTCCAGATTTTGGCTGCTAGCGCTTTTTAGGTACGCTCTATAATAAATTCAATAGTTTCATCGTATTCTACTGGAAAATATACATTGGAAATATGTATCACATGCTGGGAAAACTTATTTAGTTTATCTTGAAAATTGGCAATTACAACTTTCGAAATAGCGGCTTTACGATGTATACTTTGACATAATATAGGTGCTACGAGTACAGGGCTCCAAAAAGTTTTTTGGAAAAAAAACCCATGCCTCATGTATTCGCAAATAGAATATGGTCTCAAAATGTCATAAAAATCGAGGATATCGATTTTTGTTGATCATTGAATCGACTAACCAGGTTCGATAATTTCTGAAAAAAAAAATAGTTAGATAAAACCCATTAGAAAAGGAGGGGAATATGATATAATTGGAGAAAAAAATAAATTACGGGCGATCAGAGTTCGGGAAGTGGGAGGGGGTGAGTTTTTAAGGATAAAAATGGTTTATCTACCTAGATTTCCGGCAAAACTACAAGTCCTGCGGAAAAGTTAAATGGCAAAGTTGTGAGTAATAGGAAGGCTCTACAACTGTTGTGTTCACAATTTTTACGCATAACCTCAAAATTTATGTGAAAAATTCAAATGATTTTTTATTTTTATCTTTTTCAAAAAAAATTTCGTGAAAACTTAGTACCTTATTTCCCAAATACACTGTATTTCATTTGATTTTAAATACTCTTTTTTTCACACTATTTTGACCTAATACCTATAAAAAACACCCTAATTTTCAATCGAAAATTCTCGCGTCAAAATATCAGCATTTTTTATAGAAGTCGGTGGTTAGTGTATTTCGATTTACAAATTTTTCGTCTATCAATGTAACATGAATCTTACGTTATTTTAGTGATTGAAGTGTAAATTTTAATAGACAGCTCAAAATTGTACATAGTGATAAAAAAAACACTTCGAATTTGAGTTTTTTTCATTTTTTCCTTTTTGTGAGAACATTTACCATATATGGAGATGTATATTTTTTTTCAGACTATCAGAAAGGAGAGATTTCTCCAATTATATTATATTCCCCTCCTTTTCTGATGGGTTTCATCCTACTATGTATTATTTTTTCACTTTTTACTATTTTTGAAGGCTTCGGCACTGGTCTAGACGTGTAATCGGCCATACAGTTCAAATTATTTCAAAACGTTCAAAACATTTATTTCGTCCTTAACTCACGTCACTGACTATACCGTGATAATTCCATTTTTAAACTCTTGACCATAAAAACGACTTTTCCCAGACATGCACTATATTTTTTCTACGACCTATGAAAATAATTGTAATTATTGAATAATTACGCTATGTTCAAGCTCCTATACCTACCCGTATGGAAATATAGGAAAAATTTACGTTAAAACTTAATTTAAATGTTCCCCACGTCTGGGGAACGTCGCTTTTTTTTCGTATAAGTACCTACTAGAAGAAAGGAAACAATTGCTATCTCCCCATTAAGATTTTTATTACCTCCAACCGTGGCTTAACACGATCCAATTTAAACTCTGTTTACTGGTAGTTCCCCTTTCGCCTCACTTGCCGCCTTCGAACGACACATCCTCATAAACAATTCGACATTGGCAGAACACTACACGGTCAATTACAAAATCTAGAAATTAGCATAGCGAATTTGCCTACGGTTTTGTAGAAGGGGAGCTTCCGGTTAAAGAGTCGAATGTTGATTTAAATTGTGTCTAAACCCGCACTGCGTATGTGTCGGTCCGTGTGTCTGTGACCATTTGTCACTTTTATACTAGTTTGATTCATTTCTATATAAGGACTAACTTGTTAATAGGTCAGGAAATTTATTACCAGATGTTTTGATTATCTTCATTGTATAATACTGTGTGCCCCGGAAGTTTAACTACAAAAATTTTGGGAGGTGCGGTTATCCGTAGATAAAAAAATACTTATAGATGGGAAACTGACCCGTGGCGCCCTCTATTCGTACGGGTGGCGCCACCGTGAGAGTCCCGTCAGTACCTCAACACAAATCAGATTGTTGTGAACTTCGCTAACAGTCGAAAAAGGAGATTCCTGTAATTTTACAGTTTTTGGCGGCAAAATTACTGTAATTTCAATTTTATTGCAAAATGACATTTATGGTCCATTTTTCGATATTTCATTTAAAGTTACTCAACATTAGATTTATATTACAATAATAACAATCAAATATTCTAGTGAAATTTAATGAAATGTCAAAAAATGGACCATATGATGCCTGAAGTGAGAAAAATAAAGCAATAATCATCAAGTTGATATATTTTATTGAATAAAAAAAGTACAAATAACTGAAACGTTTTTTTACATATGTCAATGACAAACATGAAGAAAAATATATGTTAGGAATTCAACAAGAATGCTGGGAAGGGGTCCGTTGAACTATAGGGAAACACGAATTTTTGACTGATTTTGC